>MIQA02006455.1:7094-110326 GCA_001887855.2 Sclerospora graminicola
GTAGTAGATTGATTTATTGCGAAGCCCTTAGTAACGACTAGGGTCCTGCTGACCGTATTCCACTGTGGCTATGTTCTCCTTAACAGTTGCCTTGATTACTTCATCTGAGTTCATATACGCGAACAGGTCTTTCCAAGCTGTCTGTTCCCCTTTTTCCAGAGCCGTGAATTTTGCTTCGTAATCAGGGCTTTCAGACATTACCTTAATATGCCGCTGAAGTAGGCATAAAATGGTATCTGTAGGATTGTAATTATTCCCTAGAACCGCCGCTAATTGCTCCGCAAATAGATGAGCACTTAAAAGCATTGTCGCCATGAGGAGTACTTGTCTCGGTGCTAGCAATTTTAAAATTGTATTGCCACCGAACTGGATTTTACGTAACCGAGACCATTCCTGGGAGCTATTAATTATCGCCTTTTTATGACTTTGAGATTTCATAACGTTATAGCGTTCTTCCCATTCCGTAAACCATTGCCCAGGTATGTCCATTAATCCTTCTCTTTTACCTGCTCCTACTACCTCCAGCCAGCATTGTTCTCTCCACTTTTTAGTTAATTCAACCAATACACTTGAATGAACACTGCCCAGGATATAGTGGGTCCCATATCCTTCAATAAATGTAACAGCCGATTTCCTTCCCGCTGGGCCGCCTTAATCCACAATGTTTTTGTGGAACTGATTAATGGAAATGGCACGCCCGTTTGTTCTTCCCATTTTAGGATTAAATTATGCCATGTGATATTGAAATCTTCTAGCGAAAGTGGGTCCGATGTAGCCTCCTTCTCACATTTCATGAATTCATCCATAAGTTCACGTTCTACTGGCACAATCTCCATTGACTCTGTGTTGTCGTCAATGTGGTCTCGACGGCATAGCCGTTTTGAGAGGGGGCTATTACCACTTCCGGCTTCCGAGGTGTCCTGCGAACTGTCTCCTTTGTCTGATGGCTTATATTCAGAATCTGATGTTGATCCATCAGAAATAAGTAATACTTCCTTTTCCGGTTGGTTATCCGCCCACACTTTATGGTACCATTGTTCGAGAATTGATTTTGAGATCTGATATTTTTGTAGGAAATAAGTTGCCGTTTCTGGGTCCACCAAGTTAGCCGCGAGTAGGCTTTCTTGTTCCGGTAGTGATAGTTTACTAACAGTATCTGATAGGAAATGAAGCAATTCACGCATCCTCGAATCCTTGGTTCTGATAATGACTGAAATTTCACATTTTAATGCATGGTGAATGGTCGGCCCATTCAGACGTTGAGGAATGTCCTCAATGTTACCATCCCACTCGTCTGGGTCCCACGGGGAACAGTTGCCATAGTTAGTCAAAATGCCTTCGTCACTGTCCACTGTCTCCTGCGATATCTCTGGAGAATCCGGCTCCGAAGCTCTTCTTGGTCCGGAGTGTACCTTATCGTCATCGTAATTCTCTTCATCACTGCTTTTATTCATGTCAACATCCTCCGGTGGCCACTGTCTTTCCCCACTTGAAATCGCGGCATAATGTTGGCCACTGTATTCCAGTATGAGCGGTCCTTTTACCATGATAATCCTGTTCCTTGACACCGTTCAGACATTGTTTCATCCGTTCATAGAAAACACTGACAGTTATGGGGTATTCTCCACTTATTTGATATGTATTCGCCCGTTTTGTCCGTGTTACTGGCGTGAACAAATTTAAACCCGGTACCTTCGCACTTGGCGGATGGCTTAGCACGTAGATATCCCGTTGTAACATCGTACTTATCGACATCAGCGTATCATTGCTCCCCCATGCTTGGCGTGGGATATTGTCGTGAATTTTCGAACTACTTTCAGCAAATTCCAGTAAATACTGTTGGAATTGTTTTCGTGATTCTTTGAGTGATAAATCCAAATTGGGCCGACCTAATTCCTTGAGGGCCGATTTCATTGCCTCATGAGAGAATTTGTCATCAAAATCCAACAAGGCTCGTGCTAGGCAACCTTCCTTTAAGGCTTTAGTCATTTTCTCCAATGCTTCCTCGTTTTCTATTATTTTTGCCGAGCCCGTTAAGGCTTGACAAACTGCATATAGTTGACAGTTGCCAGTTGGAGGGGTCATGACACTGCGCAAGCCTAAGGAGTCTAATAGCTTCGATACCGACGTTAGATCTTGCGGATAATCACCCTCCCAATCCAATGGTACCATCAGTGTCAAAGGCCCTTCAGCTTTTTCAACATCATCCATCACTGCTGTGATAATGTTCTTCGCCCTTCCTTCCAACATTAAAAAGGCGCTCGCCTTTTTCTGGAGAATTACTTCGTATTGTTCCCGAACCTTCTTTTTTTTCAGCTTGGATTTGCGCTTTTTAGATGTCTGTGTACCACTGTCTGGTCTTTCTTTGACTTGTCCAGTCGATTGCGTGTTACTGACTGGTTGTACTTTCTTGTCACGTGATTTTTTTATGTCACGTTGTAAACTTGAGGCCACCTGTGGGATTAGCGCCTTTTCCTCTTCATCATCCGCTGGCTGTACTCGGCTTTGAGGCCGACTTTTCTTCTTTGTTACCGTGATCCAGTCTGGTAACTGTTTCCGTTGCTGCATCTCCCGAGGAGGGGCTGCGGACTGCTTGTCTTCTTTCAAAATTTCACTTGATACCATGGGTTTACATGGAGTGACGCAGGTCACTGTTGATTCACCAGTGGTTTCAAAGTCGGTAGTTTCTGATTTCGCTGAATGATCGGCCTTTCCTTTTTCTGCTAGCTGTCGCTCCCTTACCGCATCCACTTGTGCCCTTAATTCTTTCATGCTCCTGAACGTTTGTGTAGGCGCCGCGTAAGATTTTAAATCTTCCAATTTGACATGAATACAATTCTTCTTCAGGAGGTCGGAAAGTGCGGTTGCGCATTTCCTCATTGGGTGACCAAGTTCTCCACACCTTAGACATTGTTTCTTGCCCCGCATACTTGGGTGTTCCATTATAATCATCGTGTGTCCTCAGTAAATTCGCTTAACATCCAATAATGCCGTCGGACAGGCGTCCGACTCCACAATTAATTCCCATAACGTTGAAGTATCAGAGAAGGGTCCACTTTGTCAAGATCGTCCAGCTGAAACGCCATTGCTAGAAATTTTTTGAAAAAGTTCGAGAGCTTCAATAAATCTACAGACCTTGTCACATTCTTTAACACGCACGAATAGAATCCTTTGTGCTCGAAACTTTCACCGTTACTGTCCCGTTGCCTTTCCCACCCCGAACCACTCGTTCCTGGTGCTTGATGGCGTACATTTTTTAAGACATGATCGTAGCGATGGAACGGAACGGTAATACCATCAAATTTCCGGGCCATGTCTCGTGTGAAGAAGTGAAAATACAATGCATGCTTGCTACTGTCATAACTGATACTCTTTATCTGCGCGACCATTTGCCATAGTTGCCGGCCTCCTGTCCCTCTCGTCGTCGCTGCTGTCGCTATGCTTTCTTGAATACTTTTAGTACTCAAGAAAGCTTCTTTTAATGATGTTCTACGCCCCTCAAATCCAGGACAAGACACCCTTCAACTTGTGCCCTGATAGTATGTACTAGCTTCACTTGTTCCTCCGTTTTCATAATGCGCTTTAAAAACTGTGGTAATCGCTTTGCAATAATTGTCCCTTCAACTAGTCCTTGGACAATTCTCCACTCCTCTGCACTTCCTTCCCGCACTTGCATTGGCGCAAATTTTCCATATTCTTTCTCGCATATAGTTCTCAACCGTATGATCTCATCCGGGGTGTATAGCGATGTCTTAAACAAAAAAGTTTTGTTCACGAGTTTATCTTCCTTCCCCATAGTAGTTTGTCCTGCCACCTTGTTAGCCCATCCTTGGAGGGGTGGCGGTAGCCGCTGTTCTTTCAATACTTTCGCCTGTCCGATAGCTTTCCACAATATGCCTTCGAAAGATTGAGTTGTTTTCTGAGCTATCACCGCCGAGCCAACCACCCGCTGACGCCACAGCTCCCAGTCTTTCTGCTCGTCGATTACCATTAGTTCGAAAAGGTCCAGTACTCTTTCCACTTCCGCTGATTTAAGTTGCGGGAACCGTTTCACTGCGTCGGATAAGCGTGAAGTCGGTCCGCGTACCTTCACATAGATAGACGTGAATAACTCCTGTGTCAAATCCAACCATGCTTTAACCCGCGGTTTCCTCTTAGTAGCTTGGCATAGTGCCGTCTTTAGGGCTAATGCCAATTGGCTTGGTTCTTGTGAATCTAGTGAACTAATGATGCTCAGCCGCTCTTCACTGGATTTTTTGTACTTTCACCCTGATTCTGAGGTGCATTCGTCATTTTTATGCTACTGCCCTCCTCTGAGATACCTTTTTTTTCCCTGATATGTCGTTGTTTTTGTTGGATTCGATCTTCATTACCGACTCCAATACCGGTTCTTCTGGTACTACTCCTTGTTCCACATCTCCTTCCTTCCCTGGACTCGTTGTCTCTGCCTCGGTCGAGTCAGGGGTTTCTGGAACAAACTCATCTCCACCTCCTGTTTCTCCATGCATGGAGATTTGATCTTCCGTCTCCCCTGGGTTGTCCGGGTCACTCGCAGGACCCGGGTCAAGCAAAGAAGGTCGGGTTTCGTCATTTTTGTGCATTTTAGCCCTAAACCTTAATTGGGACACAATTAAGGGCAATATCGCAAATTTAGAACTAAGCCCGTTCTCAACCGATTCGGTTTTTACGCATGCGTCGCTACACGCACTGCGATTGGTCAGATGACAAGTACAAAAACAGGCTTTCGACGCAATGGTGGACGCATGCGCTTAAGCCGCCTTGGTTGTGACTGGGCCTAAAAGTGTCATTAGTGTGGGTGGGAAAATAGTGTGGCTGCGCAAATACCATGGGCCACACTTATTTTTCTTTTTCAATATTCCACAATAAGTCACACTAATTTCGCACATTCTATTTGCGGGAATTCTCAAAACCCGTACCACTTTCCACGCATTTTCTCAGAGATCGTAATTTGTCAATGACAGTTCGAGTTTAGTACAACCGGTAGACCGGCGCTCATTTGAAACAGAAGCATGCTTAGAAGATACTCGTCAGTGGCAACTAGGTGATGCGGGTTTGCAGCTCTTTAACAACTTTGAATCACACGATGGTCCAGGAATGAAAGTGCACTTGAGAAACTATTCATGCAAATGCTTATGCAAGCATGGAAGCGCATTTTGATGTCTACAACCCAAACGCAAACTTGAGTCGTAATTGGGTGGCATCAAGTCTTGGCTTCAAAAAGAGCATCGGGTAGATCCGGAAGGAATTCCTGTCCCTGATATTTCCGAGTTTGGTGACGATGATTTCTGAGGAGACACCAATTTGGATGCGGTTGATTCGGCTGATTGGGATGATCCTGCTCTTGTTGGCGGTATTTTAGGTGGTAGTGTGGGCGTCGCTGTAAGTGGGGCAACCTCTTCGACATAAGTGCGTCTACACCGCCTGGAGTGGGCGCTGCAGTGGGGATGGCGTTTGGAGATTCAGCCTATTTAAAGGCCGGTTCCCAGAAGAACTTCAAAAACTCCAAGACGGGAACTGGACGAATTCGAAAAAGTAGCATGTGACGTCAGGAGCGTGGATGATAACATTATAATTAAGAAACTTTTGAACTTTATGGCCCAAATTGGACTGGTTTTCAATTCGACCACAACAGTTTCTCGGTTTGTCTGCAAAAAGCGATCACCACGACAATGTTACGATCGCTACAAAAAGATTGTCTCTAGACATATTGCTACCTCTACGAGTGGAGCTTCTACACAGAAAGATGGCAAGCCAGGGGTTTCGCAAAAAGTATGTGTGTGCCCAATGTTGCTACTGCGCAACTTAATCCTGCAATGCTAGACGAACGCATTGGCTTGACGCAAAGGAGAGTCTTGTGAAGTTTCCACTGCGTGGTTCGCTATCTGGAATACCACTTTCGTCTATCGTAAACCCTCCCAGTTTGGTCAGTCTGATGATAGCACACAGGCAGCAGCTGGCAGCTGCCGATCATGCTGCAGCTGGTAAAAAAGTTGTAGCTCACTCGAATGGTGGAGGTCTGGACGACTTGAAGTCCATCAAAATCACGTTTGACGCTATAATTCAGTGCATGAAACACGAGACATCGCCACTGCCTATCCCGATCCCAGTGGGAGCGAATGCTACATCACTGGGAACGAATGCAACACCTGCTGCACCTAGTTTAACAGATTTAGGGACGAGGACATCTCGGACAGCTGCGTCAGCTCCATCAACCCCGACAAAAGCCAGCGCACTAGTTCCAAACAAAGCTACTGTGTCGTCTGCAACGACCACAAAGGCGATACCTGTGGTGCCGCCACCGCACAAATCGCACATGGACATGATTTCGCTTTTGCCTGGAGCTGTGCTGGGTCCAGACGAGGTGATTAAGCGCAGTAAATAGGTGGCAGTTGTGGCTCTACAAGCTTCGATGCCAGTAACTTCTGTTGGACGGGACGTATCTCCTCTGTCAGCGAGTGGTGATGTCATGCTGAGCGCTGGTCGGGCTTTGGGGTATCCGTGAGCGGTTCATTGCCACGCCGTTCGCACGCTGCTAGTCGTACCAGCGACTTGAACGCTGTTGGTGTGATTTCTAATTCAACGATACCATCTCCAAGCCCGGCGAACGGAGGTGCTGCCTCGACCGCTGTGTCAGGAGGCGTACAACGACAAACACCTACGGCGCGACAACAGCTTGGGGCGGGATGGCTCAAGGTGTGAACGCGATCGGATTAATGCTATCGCTCCGATGGATCTCGCAACTTCAGCAAGTGGCAACGAACCGCAGCGTAATGCTCCGATGCCTGTGACGACATCGACGCTGTTGCATGCCTTGGATAGCATGACCGAGATCAAGAACAAGATTCAATCGATTTTGAACCGTAATGACTGTTCAGAGTCGCCAAAGGTGGCAACGATTGCTCGATTGTTGAGCTGTAGCCACAGAAAAGAACAAGAAAGAGCAGTTTTTGATTAATTACTCCTATCATTGTCTTCAATACATATGTAACATTATGGGGGTAAATTTCACACCTGACACAAAAACCCACGCTATTTTCGCTCCACTACGATTAGTGTGGCCCATACTAATTTCGCAGCGACATTATTAGCGTGGGTGCAGAATTACTGAAGCCCACACTAATTTCGAATTTCCATGCAAAATTTTGAGAGCGAAATTTGTATGGCCCACTCTTTGCTGTAGCGATTAGAAGAAAATTAAACTGAACTTTCTTAACCTGAACTTTGTGTTAAGTGCGCCACTATAATTTTGTAACCTGGAATTTCATCATTTCCAAAGCATAAACAATTTCCAGCAAAATACCGCGGCCGCTACTTGAACACACACAATGTAGTTTTCCATCCATTTGCATATAGGTCCCAGGAGATATTTAATAATCAATAAACCATTTACTTCAATCCAATCTTGTTCCGTAAGTAATTTATCCTTGGTCCATCCAGTGTTTTCGTAAGCAAATCCGCCACCTACGACGAGGGAAATTTCTGCTGAAGATTACAATATCTTAACTTGCAACATGTTCGGGATGCACCTTACCCTTCTTCGTATAGTCTTTTAGGAACTTCAGTTTCACGTCGACATGCTTCGCTTTTGCCGCACTCGCCTCGTTTTTTGTAGTTGTTTTATGGCTGTCTGATTTTCTATTTTCAGTACAATCGGTGCCTTAGCTTTCAAACCAACTTCGCCAAAAATCTCCTTCACTCCCAATGCTTCTCTTCCACCGACTGCTGCAGCCACGAATTCTGCTTCGGCCGTCGACAATGCCACGGAAAATTGCTTCTTACAATTCCATCCAACTACCATTCGTTTACGTAAATCGCCACTGCATTCAGACTTTACCGGTCTTCCTTGTCTGCTGCAAAGTCAGCATCTGTATAACTTGCTATGCGCACAGGCATAGGTGAACCCTCATCGTGATTGATGAACAACTTCAAATTTTTGGTGCCCTTCAGATACCTAGAAATTCTTCTCGCCATTTTAAAAATCAATGAGTGTCGGCGCATGTGTGCGCCTCCTCACACGATGGACTGCAAACGAAATTTCCGGTCGTGTGCATCGCGAAATCCACAAAAGCCGCCCTACGATAGACTGAATCTTTCACCGTAGGTCCACCTGCCGTGGACCGATCAGGCAATGGTTCATCCAAAATATTTTAGTAATATTCACTTCGGCAACTGGCGTCCTAACACTCTTCGCTTCAGTAAGCACATGCCTCTCCAACATTTCCATAATCGTTGACTATTGTCGATTACGTAGCCTTCACTCGGTCCTTCTTTGATTCATGCCTAGGAATTTTTCAACATTTTCTAAGTCTTTCAACTACAGAACTTGCATCTTCTTGAAAAAAGCATCAATTAAATTTTCTGTTGTGCCAGGCACCAACAGGTCTTTCACGTAAACTCCAACGAATATGGGCCCCCGTTCGTCTACACGAACGAAAACACATGTATCCGTAAGACATTGTTCAAAACCCATTTTCATGAGAGTTTCTTGGAGATGCTCGTACCACAGGCGCCCCGCCTGTTTCAAACCGTAGAGATTTTTCTTCAGTTGTAATGCCAGCTGGCTCTCGGACTTCACTCCTAGTGTTTCCATAGCTTCTCGATATATCTCCATTCCTTGTGGGATCTTAAGATGAATTTGGTATTCTTCTTCAGTTCTAGCCCGGGATATGCACTTGGGACATCACCGTGCCGCGCAGACACCTTCGCAATATATCAGGCATCGCGAGAATAATTTTCACATTATTAATCTCGATGTCGGTCGAGAAAGCAATCATGTAATCTTCCACGTATACCAGGCTATCGCATCTTGCCACCAATCTCGCTTTAAAGCGCTCGATCGTTCCGTCCGCCTCTAGTTTTGTCTTGTACACCCATTTTGTGGGTAGCGTTGGCTTCTCATCCACTTTGCGCACCAACTTCCAGGTGCCTGCTTCTTCCAGAGCCTTCAGTTCATCTGCTTCAGCTATTTGCCACTGTCTTGAATTCTTTCCTTCATGTGCCTGCATATAGCTTATAGGATCAGGCATAGGTGCAGCGTTTCCTCCTTCTGAATCGTCAATCTCTACGACAGCAAACGCAAAGAGCAAAATTTCTTGGTCCTCATTCGAGGAGTCTTCACTTCCTTTTTTGTCTTTTTCCATCGTTCACAGATTCACTTTCCCAATTTTCTCCTTCCAAATTTGTAGCAATCTGCGCGTTCTTTTGTTTCTTGACGTTCGCTTGCTCAAGAGCTGTCGTCTTGAAGGATTTTGATTGTTTTATTAGCCTGATTTTGTTGGCTTGATTTCACCTGGAGTCTCCACTTTTTTCTTTGTCTTACGAGCTGGAATACGAAAGAACCACAAAATTTCTCTCGTGACAATTCTGGTCCGATTGGTAAAAGTTACTTTAAATATCACCTATTAAGAGAAAAAATCAAATGTATGGTTACAGTGGTTATATGCAGAGAGAGCAGAACGGCGTCGATACGCCGAGATGAGGGAGAAGACGAGCTCCTTTTGTACTTCAACTAACTCATGAATATGTTGTTTACTTTTCCATCCTTAAATATGTGAGTGGTGGTCCACCAGTATGCCAAAATGGATGGGTAGATGAGGGCGCCGTGTAGTCCAGGCTTCACTCGCAATTGCTCACGTCTAGAAAATGCTATTTGAGTGAATAAAGAAAGCTCTGTTAGGTCAGGCGTTACTCTATCAAATGAGGGACGCCTCCTTTGCAGTCGGATTTCGATCGACGAGAATTCTTAATTATCAGACATTCTTCACTACTATAGATTGTATTGTTTCAATGATGCAAAACGAAATCGAATTTGAGGCCACACTCACCTTAGGAAACTAAGCCAATTAATCCTAGATACCAACTCTCAAGTCTTAACTCGCAAAACTGACGTGAGCAATTACTGCGGACATCCACATGGGGTTTCCCGCCGGCCCAGCCTGTACTCTTTTGTTGTCCTTCTGCACGCGCTGCACGCTTGTCAGCCATTCTTTCTAGCTCTGGTTCTTCTTCTTCTAGAGCTTGGGTCACCTTGCGGCTCGCTTCTTCCGTTAGTGTCTCGATGCTGCTTACGTGTCGGGTGGTCGTAACCACCCTTTCCTTCAGCAATAACACCTTATACCCCTTTGTTTCGTCGTTCTTTCCAAGTATCCATGCGTGTTCCGCATGTTTTGCCAGGGATTTTTTCTTGGGGTCGCGCCAGACCATGCATGTCGAACCAAATATTACCACATCAGTCACATTTATTGGTTTCTTAGCTAACATCTGAATGGGCGAGGCCCTGCCGGGGTTTGACCTCGTCGGACTCCGATTGAGTATGTAGGTCGCATATTCAGCCGCTTCCGACCAAAATGCGAGAGGCACCCCGGGACCGAAAATCATGCACCGAACCATGTTAAAAATGCTTCGGTTCATGCGCTCAGCTTTACCGATTGAGGCTGGAATGCCAGCCTCGGTAACCTGGCGTCGAACGCCCGTATTCTTACAAAACAAATCAACTCTCCACATCCATCCGTGCGGAGTACATGATCCGACAATGAAATACCTTTTCAATTCAAACGAGACAATATTCAGACATTTTCGCTGCTCTATCTTTCGCTCGAACAGCAAAATATAGTTCGTAAATGGTCCACAAAAACCACCAGGTAGCAACTTCCACGTCTGCCGCACGGGGTAATAGGACCCTTTAGGTCATTTCATATTACCCCGCCAACCCGGTCTATCGGCGCATAATTACCGGTATCCACCTTCGACTGCCTGGCCCTTGTGCCTTTCCCTTCTGAACACGCCAAGCAGTTTGGCCTCAAAAAATCTGTGATTTTAATTTCTGATCTGGGGTTCTTGGCCAACCTTTCGACAGAATCGCTGGCCAAGTGCCTTAGTCGTGCGTGAAAATGATGAAGGCTGCCATCTTGCACATCATTTACGACAGTCTCATTCACAGCGTTAGCACTCATGATCACAAACGTTTCTTGTGTCCTTTTTTTCTTCTTGGACCTGCAGATTTACCACAAACACAGATCCACGGACACTAACTACAACCAACAATTGGTTTCTGAGCATCACTGGCATTATTTTCCCATTATCACTTAAAATACATCCTTTCTTCCGTAAACATTCAAGCGAAATCAGGTTCTTCGCTAATTTCGGAGCGACATATACCTTCGTCAACACGATACTTGTGCCTGAACCAGTCGTGCTTTTCAGTATTACTTCTCCGCCTTTCGACACTTTTAGGTGCCTCCATCGGGCAGAGTCAGACTTTCTCCACCCTTACAATCCACGGATCCTTCCTGCAGGTTTTCGTCACCCACAAGGTGCCTGCTCGCGCCGCTATCGACGATCCAGGTATTTTCGTCGGAAAAGCTGTTTTTTTTAGTTTCGACTTGAAATTCCAGAGTTTTCTATGGTCGACTAGACAAAATGATTTTCTGGCTTTCCATTGTCTTGCCGGCCCTTAATCTGGCCTCTTCTTTGTTGGTTGCGCCTGTTCTCAAGAGGGCAATCACGCCGGATATGTCCCTCGGCGCGACATCCATAGCAGTTTTTTTCGTCGGCCTTCGTTGCTCGCCAACGGAATTTGCCGCAATTCTGGGCGCCCTTCTTTCTCTGAAGTCTTCGTTATCCAGCTCAAGGGCCGACACCACCAACTCTTGCGTGTGCAAAATATAGTCTGTGCGCTGCGGGCTATACCTAACCAGCAGCGCAATCTTTAGTCTGGGAGCTGCATACTTGACTATATATTCTCAACGATCAACCGTTCGCTCGATTCACTTTCTCGAGCTAGAGCAACCAAAAAAAGAAAATGCTCCGCCCATGATCGTTCTGAAACGTTTCAGCGGCAAACATTAGGGCTGCTTGGTGGTGTGTGATATTCACTTTAAATGCACCCAGCATCTGATCCAATACGAAATACAGCTGCTGGATGATTTGCCACCTAACCGAAATATTAGCCTGAAATAATTCAGCGCCACGCTCTCCAAATGCTCTCCAAGTTTATTCACTTTCAGTCTCTCCGTCCATGTAAATCCGGACGATAGTTCAGCAATTTCAATGGCTTCTATAAAAAGGTAAGCCCATTACTTGAATCCACAGCCCAAACCGGGATAGATCTCCACGATTAATTGTCAAACTGGGATTTTAACTCCCCCGGCGTAGCAAAGCGATTCATGAAATGTTGTTGTGGCAGCACTGCAGCTTCTGCCATCCCTTAGCCTGTGGCATACCTTGTTGCCGTGCACCAGCACGACACACACCACCGCGTTCAATACCATCTTCTCCGCTTAGGTCGTTCAGCGTCATTCTTTTTCCGAATGGTCCAAAAAACTTTAGAGCGTCACAAAACACGCTTTCTTTAAGCGCGCTAGGTGATAACAGACCCAGGCGACGTTCTCGAGGCGGACGCTTGCGAGCGTTCCTCCCTCATTGTATTTACATGTCCTTGTAATTTTTTCATTTGCTCCGTGAGAATATCCACATTTGATTCCACGAGATCCGCCTTAGCCTCTTCCATTTGTGAATGAAACATGATACCACGTGAATTCCAAAAACAAATAAAATGCGAGAAATATCAATCCACGAAACGAAAACGAAAAACTTATGCGTGAACTTCGAAAAACAATTAAGAAACTTGTTTCTTCACGCCCCAGAGCTCAACCATGATTATGGTTTTGAAGGACATCCTTTACGAAAAGATTTTCCTTTAAGTGGTTTTTTAAAAGTTTTTTATAATGAATTAAAAAAGGTACGTTTCTGCAAATCTCGGTGATTAGTCCGGGAGTTATAATTCCACGTCGAGATAAAATCAGCAACTTTCTAGCCTTGAGCCCCGTGAACCTTGGGACCATAACCGGTAGAAAAGTATACGCTTACTTGAGTTCCCACCTGACAACCGGTTAGTGTTATCAGAGGGCGCGTGTGTAATTATGCGTAAAGTAGTATACTGATGTGTTAGTACCAGTATACCAGGAAGTGCTCCAGTCAGAAAAGTCGACTTGTTCTCTTTAGTGAAAATATTAAAGTGTAACGATTAAAAGAAAATAAAACTGAACTTTCTTAACCTGAATTTTGTGTAAAGTACGCCACAATAATTTTGTAACCTGATTTCATCATTTTCGCCATCACCGAAAGCACAAACAAATCCTGACAGTTGCACCATTAGTCGGAGTCGCTTAACAATAAATTTATCGTGTTTGAGGCCTCCGAAGGTCAAGCATCAACTATTGCTCCTATTGACTGGATCCG
This sequence comes from Sclerospora graminicola, assembly GCA_001887855.2. Lineage (NCBI taxonomy): Eukaryota > Oomycota > Peronosporomycetes > Peronosporales > Peronosporaceae > Sclerospora > Sclerospora graminicola. The sequence goes on from MIQA02006455.1 coordinate 20,355, forward strand.
TAAACCATTTATGGGGTACAAAACACGATAAAAACACTCCGTTTAGTGACTCCAAAGCTCCTCAAAATTGAAAATGTGGACAGCCTGTCATCCTTGAGAATAAATTGCTCAGATACACAACACCTTTTCCCGTCAATGCTGGATTAGTTCCCAAGAAAACTTGATTTTCAGAAAACGAGGTTTGCAAATACAGTATGGTTTCATACTTAGGTGGATGGAGACATCACATTTAGGCATAAAAAACTCTTTCTATTCAATAACTCTTTAAAATAACTATTTTTGGCGTAAAATGTGATGTCTCTACTTAAGTACGAAATTTCAAAGAATCCGACGCTGGGTGCAAACTTCGTTTTCCTAACTGTAAAACATCAAAATCCATGGGGAACGGAAAAAGGTGTATTGTACATATTATTAGCTGAATATACCAAATATTTCTCAATTCTTCGCTTTCCCTTTCGACTTCTTTCCCGTCGCTGTGGCACGCTTCTGCGTCTCTTTCGCTGTCGGTCACTTTCTTCTGAATGTGTTCCTAGATGTCTCCCACGTCTCGAACAACTCGGACCATACTGTTCTCGCCCCAATTATTCGTTTTTTAATAGGGAATGTGTTTCACCGAAAAATATCCGATGTCATTCCCGCAAGAAATCCCATGAGGAAAAACACCTTGGAGATTTTTTTCCGTGGGGATTTCCCGTCTAAGGGAAATGACAGCTTTCCTGTAGCGTAATTCATTAGATTATGGCACCAAAATGGGTATTTAAGCTTTTGTGTACCATTATGGCACCTTTTATGTCAATCACATCAAAGTAGGTACAGAAATAAAGCTGTTTTAATGGTGCATCAGCTGGTACGTTAAAAAAAGTCTAAGCCGTTTATGTTTGTCTTCTCCACTGGCGCACAAATCGCAAAATTTGATTTGTACTTGCAACAGATTTTGGCAGGAGCTCTTTTGAGGACAACGGCCACTATCGGGTTTATTTTTGTCAGACGGACCGAAACACCATACGGAAGCATCGAGATAAATAATAGTTTAGTTATTACGAAATATCAGTGGGCTGTTTTATTTGCGCGAGCGTCGTGTGATTTGCTTGCCGGGCGCATAAGGCCCTGGTAACAAAACTTTTTATTCCCATTCTCGAATTTGTTGTGTCCCACTCCAAATGAAGGGCAGTTTGGACCACGAATCCATTCTCTTTCTTGTATGATGCTAGTGTTGCAATGAAAAAAAAACTAATACTCGGGTACTTCATTCTATTTCATGATTCTTATAATGTCAATCTGCCGTTACGGAATCTACCTAGCACGTTGTATCAGCTAAAGATTTGTGGTCATAGTGTAATGCTACCTCCGCGTAGGCCCTGCGACGACTTCCTCGTCGCAGGGCCTTCCACTAAATTGTGTGTCCGCCACGCAGACTGAGGTGGACACACGATATAATACTTGAGAATCGTTTTTTGTTTTGAGAATGGATTTGAAGGGTAGGGTTAACGTTCGCCAATGAGCGTCAGCTTTTTTGAAAATGAGAATGACTTTATGAGTTTTGGACCAGCGCCTAAACTGCTGATGTGAAAATCCTGCCAGTGGTTAGATTGTATGTATTTTGACTATCGTGTCTCTGATTGGTTATCGAGCATTTTTCACCATAAACTGATGACCCGTCATAATCTGATGAATTACGTTACAAGAAGATCAATCGAATTAGAAGGGTATATCAAAGTTTAGAGTAGTTTCCTTTGACGGTGGCCACAACTCGAACTTGAAGCAGATTTGATTCACGCACACACTCAACATCACGGCGGCGTGGAGCAAAATGGCCGATGAGAAAAAAGGAAAAGCGGTGAAGCCAGCACAGTTTGCGTGACGGTTGCACTTTGTTAATCTCCTGTTAGAGTGGGAAGCTCAAAATATACGGATCAACTTTTAAAGATCGTGAGCTCATCGAGGGATAGGCCACAAATTTTTCTGTTGAAGGGACAAATTTCCTCAACGCAAAAGAGCCGGATTTGAGTGTAATTTTCGATGTGATATCCGTCGCTTAAAATCGCAAGACAAATCTAGCTCCGAAACCCGCTAATTTATTTTCGCTATACCAGATGGTATTTCCAAGCAAGCCATGCTGCACAAGTACTTCAGAATTGGAAGGAGACGTTCTTGTTACCAGAAATACCCAGTTAAAAAAGTGCATGGCACTAGCATTCACGTAATAGAACAAGTAAAAGGTTTGACCGATTATCACAGATCGACGTCTATTTCCAAAAAGAAAGGTTAGCTTCGAGCAGCCAGCAACGTCCCCGATTTTCTGTAGAAAGACCATCCTGAATTGAAAGCTCACATTTAGCACGACCTCGACCGAGAAGCACTCATTCACGGTGTTGAATTTGAGAAGACTGTGCTCAAATTCGCGAGGGGGCAACGCTTTACGAAGGGCAAGGTTGACATCTGAAGAGCTTGATGTAATGGAGAACGATGACGAAGAATACGGTCAGACACGCGAAAAGAAAGACTACACAGTTTGCGAGCGAGAAGACACTCAAGAGAAGTGGAACGAGAGCACGTCGACATGAACGTCTTCCCTGTTCATCAGTGTCCATTGAGCGTGTGTTCTCCTAGCCAAACATATTCTCATGGATCAGCGCATGGTCCCAGTCAACTTTAGTCCGCCCTTCAAAGCAGGCATGTAGGCCACACTATTTCTCTTATTGGGTGAATTGGAACATTGGTCGTTATAGATGGTGAAAAATGGATTTGTTGGATGATCTGGAGAGACGAAACGGCAGTTGCCCAACTGGGACGAGGCGATCGGGCAGTAAAGGAAGTATGGAGAATTAGTGGAGCAGATCATTGTTTAATTGGAACTGGGGCGCCACCGGATCGGAGTGAAATTTACTCTACTCGATGGCAACAGGCTGATCAAAGCTGGCCGATCGACTTTGAAGTGACAAAATATAACGGATCGGGTTTTCTCTGCATAATAAGTTACAGGACGGAGCATGCCGAAATCTAACGGATCGGGTTTTCTCTGGATAACAAGTTACAGGACGGAGCATGCCGATCGGCTTCGACGATCAATTTTTCCGCCCATCAGAGCCCCTATACCCCACCCCTGGTACAACACTTGTCTCAATTAGATACATTTTCCGACCTGGTCAGCAAGAACATCGAAATCAAGCGTCCACCTAGTGAGTGTACCCCCCCCCCAAACAAACAGAACATCCACCCTCTCACGATCGTGGAGAAGTTTGTGATGATCTTGTATGTGTCGATCAATCTGATCAAGATATAGACGAGGATAAAAGGAGTACCCCCCACACACACTTGACAGGTTGCCATCTACATCGGTGAGAATTCAAGTAACTAGACAAACCGTTTTTGATTTGAAAATCAACTACACCACACTTACATTGATTTGGAGCTCGCATTTAAGAGGACGTAAATTAAGCGGAGCGCTTAATCGGGTGTTTGCCGCCATTTCATAAGTGGCAATACTACAGAAGAGCACAAGACTGTGTCCCTCAACCTCTACACATTATGACATCGTCCATCAATTTCCCATTGGTTATAAATGCTCAACCAACCGCCTCATCGCAAAATCGATGGGAGTTCCGTTGGTCGGTCGCAAGCTCAACTTGTCACTAAAGTCGTGGATCGACGAAGACTTTCTGCTCCGTTTGAGCATATTGTCACGTTCCGGTAAACGCTTAAGGGCGTGAAGCCTGTTGACCAATCTGTAATCGATACCCAGTCTGATATCGACTCCATTTTTCTTTACCATGATCACGATCGGTGAAGCCCGCGTCGAGGATGACGGTCGGATAATTTCGTACCTTGATCGGGTCGGATAACTTTCCCCGATACTATGGCAACGTTGGGCGATCGACTTAGAACATACACACCACATCAATACCTCAAACAGATCCATACGCGGCGGCGGGGGGGGGGTAGGGCATTGCCGTTCTCGATACCAAACGTCACCTCTTCCAGGTGATCCTCCTATGCTGATCGATCTGTTCGGGAGTGTTGACCTCTGGGTCGCCGACCTGCAGGTCATCCATGGTGACTTCCTGCACATAAGCAGAAGAAATTAACACAAGAAGAAATCTCTCTTAGGTAATAAGAAAATGTAAAATGTGAATATCTTTAAAGTTTATTTTAAAATAGTTAGTTTAACAAATGCGATTCGATGATACCTGTTTTCACCAGTGCAACTTCTTTAATCTTGCCAGACGCACATATTGCAATAAAGCAGTATTTTAACCTTGCTTTTCACCTGAGAACAGTAAAAACATACGCACATCAATCAGTCACTCACTAATCCCAGTGATTGTTACATAACCTGCAGTCTCGGTGCATCCAAACTTTTTGTGAAAAGGTCCACTATCATGTCTCTTAGTATTCTTGTATTTCATTTGATCATACCATCTGCAATCTTCGATATGATAAACGTGATCTTAACGTCCACACGTTTTATCTTGGTCGAGCTGTTCTATCCAGCGAAAAATTTAATCACAGATTGATTATAAAAATATATCGTCGTGGGTACCAATTTCACACGATCGGTGTTGCCCACTGTGATGTTGAAGGTCGGATAATTTTCGTACCTAACAAGCCCTTGATCAGGTCAGACAACTTTTCCCGATATTGTGATGCACCTTACGACAACGCTGGACAATCGGTCTATCGTTCCCCACATCAATATCACAAACAGCTCCATAGGCGGCGGGGGATAGGGTCATTACCCTTCCCGATCAACAAGTGTCGTCTTTTCCAGATGATTCTTTTGAGTTGATCAATCTGTTCAGGGGTATTTAATTCGGGATCACCAACTTGCAGATCATCCAGGGTGACTTCTGGTATACTGGGTGACATTTCTGGCAAAACCGCCATCCGTTTTTCAATATTATCCATACTGATCACCACCTTTGTGTATACACACCTGATCATCCACCGGAGCTATTTCTTCCGATCCAGCATCAACCTGGATCGGTTTCGGTGACTCATCCGTTTTGCTGATCTACTTCTGATTTCCCTTCATTCTCCACAGCTACAACAGATTCCTCTTGTTCAATTTTCTCTATCAGATCAAGATTTTCACTGACCTCATTGGTGGTGGAACTACCTTTGAACAGATCATCATTGTTGTCATCCTTCGGATCGGTCGTCATCTGTGATCCGACCCTAGTAACATTCAAAATCTGCGGACCTTTCTCAACACTGTATTACCAGTCGACTTCGCAGACGATCCCCTGATCAGTATCTTGGTCGGAGTGGCATATTCTGGGTTTTCAACTAAAGGTGAGGTATCTTCATCTACCAATACCTCGTTACTGGTCAGGTCAGTGGTGGCTTGATATGCCAGATTTTGCCATTCGGTATATCTTCGTGACCAAACAGAAACATATCCCATTTGTCGAGGCTTTAACTTCTGACAACCACATACCTATGATCATATCTTCTGTTTTACGTAACGCTTGAGTCTGAAAGTCTGCAAGCAATTGAAGGCGTTTGGCAGATTCTTCCTCACGCTCTGTATCATCATTAGGCTCACGCACAGCATCATGTCCACTCGCAATATCTAGTAGATAGTCTAAACGATTTTTTATCCCCGAACCAGAGTACGAAGGATCCAATAGAATGCTGCGCACATTGCAATACATGATATCGTCGACAGAAATCTCCAAAAAGCTTTGTAGGTCGGCCTTCACAAGACTAGCAGCTCCTGTAAGTTGCATACGTTGCTTCAGTAGCTCAAGTCTTTTGGCGATCGACAGAAAGCGAGTACTGGGCGCTTTAAAACAGCGTTGTTCTCTCCATCACCATCTTGTTGCTGAAGCAGCATCGCTAAATGACTCGTGCTGTTCCCAGGTGCTGCACATGCGTTAGTCACGTCACCCTTGGTGTCCTCCGCATCAGTGTTCTCTCCATGCAGCACATAAACGGAAAAACAACTGGCTTTGTCTTGTGCACTAATTTCCCACTCTTGACCATCTTGTGTTCGTGTAATTCCGTGCCTGGTGGCACCACGAGAAGTCTCGTCACAAACGCAAGATTACATGTACCGTATTTTCAAAATGCAGAACCTCCTTTTGTGAGTTAGCAGCGATACATGATCCTATTCGTCGACAAAATATCGTCTTTGACGGGTGGCCCGATGGCCGGTAGTGCGGTATATTTTTGCACCCTCTTTACAAACCTGTTTTGGCATAATTTTTCAAACATACCCTATTTTGGCAACAGTCGTCCTAGATGTCGTTCTTATAGAGGAATGTGTCCATTCTTCAAAGTTACAGCAACATTCTTGGAACCAACAATGTCAAGCTTCGCGTCTGCAGCTCTGCGTCGTCTTCAAATCGATACTCAAGACTTCTGGCCCTCCATTCGTCGTGTGGATGCATCGGAATTGACGCCATTAAAATTTCACCGTGAATATGTGAGTCGTAACGTCCCTGTCGTACTGTTGAACGCCATGTCATCAGCTCAATGGCAACATGCCCTCGCCAATTGGCAGGATGACGATTATCTCATTGCCAAGACAGGGGATCAGCTGGTGACTGTAGACGTGACGCCATTTGGGCTTGGAGATTCGGTACTGGAGTTTCCAGGACATGGCGAAGACGTCTTTGTTATGCCTGAAGAGAGGGACATGACGTTGGCAAAGTTTCTAAAAGTGCTCAAAGATCGGGACAAGTTTGATGGCGTTCCGTACCTCTCACACCAAAATGATAGCTTACGAGAGCAACTTCCCAGTCTGTTTCATGAGGTACCACCTGTGGTTGAGTTGGCGGTGGAAGCGTTTGGAAATGAACCGGAAGCTGTGAATATCTGGATTGGGGATGAAAGAGCCATCTCTACAATGCACAAAGACTACTTTGAGGTATATAGATATGATTGGTGAAACGATATGCTCTAGATTTCTCTTCTAACTGCTCTCTGCTGATGATTAATGAACAGAACATGTATTGTGTAGTGAAAGGTAAAAAACATTTTACGCTACTGCCACCGTCAGCGGTTGGATGTTTGTACGAGCGGAAGTTCAAGTCGACAAGATATCGTCATGCAGAGTCACCGGAAGCAAAGACAACCGAGCTTTTAGTAAAGAATGTACGAGTCACGGAGGAATTTCACAAGCAATACCCCCAGCATGACAAGTGGGAGATTCTGTCTTCGCCTGAGAAAGGAGAGACACCGTGGATTCCAGTGGATCCATTAAATATTGACGTGGAAAGATTTCCACTAGCGAAAACGTTGAATCCTATTGACGTGGTGGTCAACGCTGGGGAAATGCTGTACTTGCCATCGTTGTGGTATCACCGTGCAACACAAGTAGGTCCCACCATCTCGGTCAATTATTGGCATGACATGGAGTTTGATTGGCGCTATGTCTACTTTAATTTTGTGCACGACATCGGTATCGCGATTACAGAGAGTCAACAATGTCCGAAAAAGGATGATCAAGAAGATGGCAGTTAGAGTGACGCGAAATAACTGCATTTTATCCCCTGTACCAAAAGTAGGTACAACGTACCGTAAAGAATAAAGTAACGATAAATCTTACGAAATGTTGCTTGTTGGTCTGTGTCACTTCATTGATATAATCTTTGGCTGTAGAACGAGGAGATTGTAGCAGCTCTTGTTCTCGTCGCACGTTCCAACTACTACTATCATCATCTATAAAATCTCAATCACATCGTTGCCATCTACTAATACGGTGTTGTAAGCAATGCCATCATCTTCTTCACTCGATGGAGCTCTGTCATGAGCATCATTAGTCGTCACAGGATTCTCATTGTCGGAATCCAAAAGTTCAATGCAATCCGTGCTGCTGTCCACTGTGGTCCGAGGACTTTCACTAGTATCATTGGTCGGAGTGGATACAGGATTCGCAAGACTGGCACTCGCCTCCGACTCGGAGATTACTGGGGGTTCAGAGGCCACGGGTACGCTCATGTTTGGCACTTCTGGCCCTCCTTTTTCCTTGGCAATTTCATTCCATAGCCAAGTATCGTCGTGGAGAGCTACATCATTCGGAAGCTTTTTCAGTTTGAGCCACTGAAGCGTGTCTGCTACGTCCATAGAGCTGATAATATCCGTAAGTTGAGTGTTCACCTCGATCGCCAAAGTCGCGCCACACTCTTCAGCTTGACGCTTTAGATCTTGACACTTTTTTATCCCTCGACGAAGAATCAGTAAATGCCGATCACGGAGCTTCATGCTCGCTCCCTCTTGCTTTCGTTTTCGTGCTTCGGCTTCTTCAGCTTGCTTGCGTTCCAAAACGATTCGTTGCTGCTCGGCATACTGTTGTGCATAGTAGACATTCGTTTGTTCTTGACGCTTTTGCTGATCATAGATAGTCTGCAAATGAGGAGGCAAAACCCGACCACCATTCGAAGTCGCTACAATGGAAGGAGGTGCAATTGGTTGCACTGAGGAGGCCACGCCAGTACCGGATGGTAGTGGTACCGAAAAAGCATCGGATCCAGGAATGGGAACGCGAGGAACCTGCCGCATAAAGGGATAAGCCGTGGCCGGGTTTTGTGTGAGGGGGACAGCACCAGCCGTTGGGATCGATCGCTTGCAAAACATGCAGTCAATCTTGGAAGGCACCGGGACGCTCGTAATTGAAGTCGGATAAATCTCGTTTGGCGAGCTGCAATAGTCGCAATTTTTACACAGCACGCCTTCACGGCTAACGAGCTCATGCCGTCCATTCTTGCCACGCAATTTCTGCACCGCTTTATAGTAAGTATTGCTTTCCAACAGTTCTTTTTGCTCGGCCGGTGTGCACTGTTGATCCAAATCTTCTTCAAACATTGTTTCTTGCTCAAACCAATCAATAATCCATTTCGTGTCCGTATCTGCTGTACCTTTGTCCTCGTTTGTCGAGACTCTGGTCTGCATTTCAGTCAAAATCGTTTCAAGCACTGGATCATCATGCGGCATGGCTTTTTCTTCGACTTGTTTACCATCAGTCGCTTTTCCTTGGGCCTGCAACAAAGACCCTTCAAAATCTTGAATGCTAAAGTACGTTTGGAGCTCGGAAGACATGAATTTTCTCTCGGTCGTCTTTTCATCCACGATACGCTTCGCAACGCCTTCTTTTCGAATTTGCAAGTCGTATACTTTCTTTTCCATGGTTCCCATGGTCACAAAACGGTAGACAAAGACAGGTTTCGTCTGACCAAACCGATACGATCGGCACATGGACTGCGAGTCATTGCATGGGTTCCAACACACATCAAAAATAATGATCCGATTGCCAGCACAAAGGTTGATGCCTTCTCCACCTGCTTTTGTTGAAATCATCATCAGATCCACATCCTCTTCCGCGTCGTTAAACTCCGCAATCTGACGAAATCGCTCTTGCTGCGACGTGCTGCCGTCAATGCGCAAGTATTTCAGGCGATTCGCATGCCGTCGTTGATACTTGTTATGCTTTGAGATTGTGATTTCAATCGTATCGAGTGTATGAATACTCTGTGAAAAGATAATCACACGGTCCCCGACATCGCGGCACGCCTGCAATAATTCCATTAAAATGATCATCTTGCCACTCGACTCTAGTCGGTTTGGGACATAGTTTTCCAAAAATTCCTGGGCAAATTTTAATCGATGATGGTCTGTCGTTGGGGGTTGTTTTGGCTCCTTCTGCAGATACAAAAGCGCTCGGTTGTCTTTCATACTGTGCAATGCCGTTCGAGAGGCCGTAGACCTTCCGGTACTCCGTCTAAAGTCGTCATAATCTGGCTCCAACTCGTCGCCACCATCTTCTAACCCGAAAATGTCATGAACATCCTTGCGTTTGGATGTTTTGCTCTTCTGTTCTTCATTTTCTAGTCGCTTGTAGGTTTCATAAATGACATCCGGGTGGTTTGAAATAGCGAGGGCAATATGGTAGCCCCCTAAAACATCCACTTGCCCCGAGTCCCGACGCAATGGCACGCCACGATGAAGAAACGACCGATATAATTCAGCTTGTGTATCCGTCAACTTGCACATAATGACATACTCTTTTTTAGGAGGGAGTTGTCGAAACAGATATTGTTGGTCTCGTCGCAGGACTAGAGGCTTTAATTCTCGTGACAAGACAAACGCACGGTGCCGAGCCAGCCGTAAATCCGCTTCGGAACTATCAATACACTGTCCATTTGTAATCGGAGCGACGTATCGATTCTTAAACTCATCCAACGAACCAAGATAGTTGGGGCGCGCAAAATTCACCATGGTCCAGTATTCTTCCATGTGATTCTGGAGTGGATAACCTGTTAAAATAATGCGTCGTTTCGTTTTCACATGAGCCAGGGCCTTGACCATTTTCGACTTGTGATTCCGAACACGGTGTCCTTCATCGAGCACAATCAAATCAGGTCCTGGGTCACATAAGCACGTATAGACTTGTTTAATCGAATGCGCATACTTTTGGTTCCGTGGAGCAATTTTTTCTTGATCCGCCGACTGCAAGACCAAAAGACGGTAGAGTTCATATCCCATGATTAAAATCCCACCGCGTTTGTGCCATTTCTTGACCACGAGCACGCGATCCGTCATTTTCTTTTCTCGACTTGATTCTAATGTAAAGAGCCCTAGCCGTCGGGCTTCCTTTTTGCCAAGCCACTTGACGACTTCGGCTTCCCAATTTCGAACACAAATCGTGGGCGCAAGAATCACGACGTGGTGATATCGCGGCGTCAAATGGCCCGTTGTTTCATCGACTCGTTTCTTGGATAGAAACGCTTGGACGGTCGTAATAACCTGTAGCGTCTTGCCGAGCCCCATAAAGTCGGCCAGCACACACCCAAACCCTTCTGGTTCAACGGCGATATGACTCCATAGAAATCGCGCACCGATAATCTGATGCGGTTTGAGCTTCTCGACCAAGTCCTTGTAGACAAAGATAGGAGCATCTTCTGTTCCTTCGTCGCCCGTTGGCGGCACGCCGTCGCTCGTCACGGGATTTAGACACAAGGTTCGCTCTTTCTCTACCATGGGGACGGCCAATTGATCGTCCGTCAAGAGGGAAAAGTGTCCTAGTATCGCATCAATCTTTTGCGCTCGTCTGGCCTCTGCTTCACGCGCTTTGCGCGTGCTGTCGTCGAGATCCTCGTCAGTGATTACGTCAGCAATCTTACGACGTCGATTCGCGCGCTCGCTGCGCGCCGATAGCTTTAGTTTACGTTTCCGTCCTTTCTCTTTAGCCCCAGTACCAAAGTGATGACGGGAGGAGCGTGGGGATGGACTGTGACTCGAGAAGAACTCAAGGGCGCCAACCGTGCACTCCTCCTCCTCCTCATCGTCGTCGTCGGTATCGTCGCTTCCCGTTTCGTCGCTCTCGCTCTCGTCGTCGTCCACATCTTCGCTTTCCGTTCCATTGCTCTCGTTCTCGTCGTATTCGTCATCGCTGTCCGATTCGCTGCTCTCGTTCTCGTCATTCTCTTCATCGCTGTCCTCTTCAATTACATTCGCCAAGCGCTTTATCGCTTTCACAGCGTCGGCCGCAGCGCCCGGCTCGACAATCGTCACGTCTTCCTCGCTATCGGACATGAAATGGAGATACAGTCTGTTTGCCGCGCTCGGAAAGGGGAACGTGACAAACACTCTGCAAGTATACACAGATCAAGTCCAAAATCGAAACAACCACGAAACGCTTTTCAACCAATGAAAAAAACCTTGTGCGCATTTTATCGCAAACTACAATACAAACTCATAGAGAATATGCTCGGCCGGCGCGGCGGCGGGACCGCATTTGCCGCCCGCTACACTGGCCAACGACGTCGGAGGGGACGCTGTCGTCGTCTCGACTGCATCGGAAGACGCTGTGCTTGCTACATTATGCTCGGGAGCTGCTGTTGCTCGACTATTCTCACTCCCTTGTACACTATCAGGATCGTCCTTATCAGCGTGGGAGCGCGTTGGTGGAGCGTTGGTTGCAGGTTCCAGTATCGGTGACGTCTTGTCCGTTTCGGACGAGTCTGTCGCCATCATGTCTTTCCAACTTGTGATGGAAGACGTGCCGTCTTCGCTTTGTGTCTCTCGCAATTGCTTCTCCCACACGGCAGCACTCGATGTCATGAAGGCTTGATTGGCTGCTAACGCACGCACGTTCCGTTCTCTCGTGACCATCAGATGATGGTAATATGCCTGCACGTGCGCTTGGTGGCGACGACGCTCTTCCATCGCGGTTAAACGCTCTTGAATGATGCGTGGATCCATCATGCCACCTTGAAGAGGGATTGAACTCGGGTCTTTGCCGCTAGGAACGTTCATGGACAGACCATTCGCGAGCACGAGTTGCTGATGATAAAAGTGCTGAAGCTGTCGCTGGTACTCCTCTGCGGCCGCGTTTGCAATCCTACTGACGCAGTGATCATTGTCGTCCAAATCTTCGGTACCTGCCGTATCACTAGCCGTTTCGGATAAAGTTGTGACGCCTGTCAAGTCATCCTGTAACGTCTGTTGAAAGCTGCTTTGGCCAAGGTTCATTCGCTCCATTTGTTGCTTCTGCTGCACACGTAATCGAAAAATAGCAGCAAGTTTCTCTCGCGTGGCACTGCCAACGCCGACACAAGTACGACGAGAAGACACTAATGGGGCTGTCTCCATGGCGGTTTTTAACGTAGTCTCCGCGCCTTCTGGCTTTGCCTTCTTCTTCTTTGGTGGATATGTATCGATTTCCCTGTCACCTTGACTCGTGGTCCAGTTTCGCTTGAACCCACTTGGACTGGCAGTGTCATTTTCGCTCTGACGGTTGCGCTTGATAGTCGCGCTTCCTTTGATTCGGCGTGGAGACGTTTGATCTTCTTCTTCTTCTTGGTCACTTTCGCTTTCTCCCTCACTTTGATCGTTTGAAATCTCCCGCGCTTCCACTTCAACGTCAAGCACCAGATCTGCACCTTCACTCTGGTTTTTGCACTCGCTTTTCTCATCCATCGTTCCCACTGCGACCTGAACACGTTCAGTCGTTGGTCGACTACACGTCGAAGCAGTTTGTTGTTTCTTTTTCGAAAGTAGTAAATTCATGGTCGCCTTTTTCGTTTCTTTTTTCAGCTTTTTGGAATTCTTACGTACAGTCGTAAGCTCTGTTTGTTCGTTTCCTTGCTTGCCTTTTTTCGGCTTTCTAGAGACACTTTGATGAGCTTTTCGGGTAGCTTTGCCTTCTTTTGGAGACAATGTACCCCGCTCTTTGTTTTCGTTGTCTTGGGGTTTCCATTCTGTTGCAGAGCCACCACCTCGTCTTTCTTGGCAAATAGCGAAATCTTGCCGTCCCAACTTGTGACTTTCTTTTCGGCCCCGCAACAGCGACTACCATGAGCTTTCACTCGTTTGAGTGACACCCACGCGTCAAATCTCGCGTTCCAACCCATATAATGTACAAAGAGCAACTTTTCCTCTGGATCCAAGTCGAGAATCCTGGCCTCGGCATACTGTTCTCCACGGTCATGCACGTCCACCAAAAGCTGATACCCATACAGAGCAATGGCAGGAACTACGTTGCTTTTCTCCTTCTTTTCCTGTTCATTGGCTTTCTGTCGCTTCTTCTTTTGTTTCTGCTGTTGATCCTTCGGCTGATCTTCGTCGTTCCGCTTCTTGAGTGAATTCTTAGTCACATTCTTTCGAGTCGCAGCACTCGAGATGTTGGCCGTCATCTCGATCTTGGCGCTTGCACGCACCGCGGCTCGTCTCTTGAGGGTGGACACCGACGGTCCTTCCTTCTTTTTAGTTGCCTTTTTCTCCTCTTTGTTGGGCTTCATTGCCACAGGCTCTGACGTCATTGTGGAGCGCAAAAGCCTCCTTGTCACATACATGGTCTAAATGTCTTTGGTGTAGGCTCCAACAAAAGCTAATAACCGCTTCGGTATGATGATATCTTGAAGAGTCGCAGTGCATCTATAAGATATAGCTTTGTATAGGTTATAACGTATTACGAAATGCTCCTACAATTATTTTCCGTAATCATTTACTGTTAACGTTAATTAGTAATCGATACATTGTAACAACAATGCAGTTGTAAAAGTTAACAAAGATCTTTTAGGCAAAGCGAAACGGTAACACAAATATGTACGGTGGGATAACGTAACTTTTAACGCCCTTGTCCAAGTGCGATGATCATTTTGCCCACTTTGCTTAATTGACATGTACGTAAAACATGGGTACCTTAGCTAAATTAGGATAATTTTGTTCAATCAGCAGACTGGTGGAATCCGCATGAACCAATGAGAAGCTCTAATCATGGACTAGGTGGTGGTGTAGAGGGTTATCCTTAAGGCCATGGTCCAAAACTTTTTATTCTCATTCTCAAATCTGATATGTTCCACTCCAAATAAAGGGCACTTTTGGACCACGAAACCATTTTCATTCTAGTCGTCATTTTCGAATTTGAAGAATAACTGAAAGCCGTGCTCAAGGACGTGGATGAGAGTCACCGCAAGATTATTTTATTTATTGACGAGCTGCATACGTTAGTGGGAGCAGGAGGTAACGAAGGATCGATCCTCAGTTCTTAGACCTATAGTAAACTCAAGTGAAAAAATCCAAGCATAAAGCACTTTAACGCATGAAAAATGTCCAGTTACTTAGAGAAACCACGAGACGCTTGCTCGCTACATAGGCTACACTACCTCTTCCTTCCGTCCCTGCATCTTCTTCCGTCCTCTTGGGCTGGTCATTCTCTCAACTTCGTCGCCCATTTCTTTTCACTCGACTCGAGAGTCACCTAAGAAGTCGTTGTTGTGGAATCTGCTCCTGGAGCTGTACCTTGGGCAATCTGAAGGTTGCCCTGGTAGTAAACTTGCCACAGCTGCACGAAAACCACAATGTAGACCACTAGTAACGACCCAAACACGTTTGCAGTAAAGGTAGCAGCCGTGTGGTCCCAGCCACAGTATTCCGTAATACTCATTTTGACCATGGGATGGAATTGGCTCATGATAACGAAGCCAAAGAACAAGGCTGAGACGTAATTCCACGGGTTTATCGCGTTTTCATACTCGAAAAAGCGAATCAAAGCTACCAATTGGCTGAACAAGAGGGTAAAAAAGAAGAGCACGTTGGGGATTTCAGTCCACGACGTCTTTTGCCCAGCACCCGTGTTTGCCCACGACTTATCTTTTCCACTCACACGCGCTTGAACGGCTTCAAAAATGGCCATCATCGTAATGAACGAGAACGAAACCACGTCTGTTGGGCACGCCACACGTCATTATTGTCAACAGCATGATTCGCCAGTAGATTCAGCACCCACCGACAGAATATCACGGGCAAGAAAGAGTAGAGGAATCTCGTTCCACGAGCATAAATTGGAGCGTCACCCGTGCATAGGTAATAAATGGCAATCGAGACGTAACACAAGGCGACAATCGAACCGAAAGGGTACAGCACGGAATCGCAAAAGAACATTTTACGAGAAAATGCAAGGGATGGCTTTGGATCCGAGGCAGGGACACGCGGAGGACGCCAGTCGGGGTCAACTTCACTCTCATTTTTCATCAATAAAATCTGCACAGCACCCTTTGCCCAACGCTTCTTTTGACCCATTGCAGCAGCCACAGTCTCGGGCACGGCCCCTTCACAAAGACGGATACGATCCTTGGCATCACCTTCAAAGTCCTTTCGAAAGTAGATAGAGTCCCATCCTGATGTATGGAGCACATTTCCAGTGTACGCATCTTCAGTCTGAGTACCATATTGAATGCCACCAATCGAATCAAATGCCTGACGACGAAACACCCGTTTGACCCGGCAAAAGCAGCTAAATCGAACCCATCGCGACCACACTGGACAGCATCAAAGAAAATGGTAATCTTGTGTCCACAGGGATCGCCCATAATCGTCAACTGCGGTGTATCTTCAAAGTACTGTGGTGTCTGCACATACGACACTTGATTCCATGAAATGTCATCACTATACTGATGTCCATAGGTCACTAGGTCTCGGAGGTGGTTCGAAAAAAGGATGACGATCAGGTCGTACCCATCGCCTAAGACGCAGCATCTTTTTCAACCAAAAGCACGTCACAGGCTGCAGTAATACGTTTGCGATAGCTGCGGTAGGTTTGCAGTCGGCCCAGTAACTTGTGATCACGTAAACGACATCGGATATTAGAACATTCGCTGTGTCGTAAAGCCTGCCATTATTGTTCAGCAATAATACTTCCATCTCCTGACGCTGTGAGAATAGCCGTCACGGAGAGAACTGCGGCGGCATTGTCCATCTTGATTGCGCAAATATGTGTGACGGACACAAAATACAATACTTGAGAATCGTTTTTCGTTTGAGAATCGCTCGGCAAGTCATTCTCATCTGAGAATGGATTTGGAGGGGTAGGGTAAATTTTCACCAATGAGCGTCAGCTTTTTTGAGAATGAGAATGGCTTTTTGCGTTTTGGACCAGGGCCTTAGAGATATCTCTGGAAAACTATACAAGCTGACAAAAGTCGACCAAAAACCCACCAAAAATATCGAAAAAAGCAGTTTTTCGCGGAAAAATCTTCATAGAAATGTCGCTGATAAACCTAAAAGCTGACACAAGTCGGCCAAAAATACCAAAAATAGTAGGTTTTCGCGGAAAAACTGCTGGTTTCGATTAATCAGCCAATTGTGGGACGCGTAGCAAAAATACAAACATATAATTGGCCAGCTGATGTTTCCTGCGGAAAACTGATGTTTTACGTTACTGTAAAACCTGACAAGGTCTGTTGGAATTTTGGATGATGTGATCTGTTGTGAAATTCGTGCTAACGAGAATATCGTGGTTTCTATGCGTATTGTGAATTTTAGGTTAAGTAGTATTTTAGCCAACACTACACTTAAATTTTACATAATATATACTTTCATTTTTGTCGAGTAAACAGCACTTCGGACACCTACGTCCTGAGCACCTCCGCACGCCTAGCACTGACACGCTAGGCAAATAGGTGGAGGAAACACGCACTTCGGATACTCCCAACCTGTACTAATCGACAAGGTAGCACTACGGACCAACAAGTAACGTAAAAGCACTAACCGGTGATTTATTAGACTTACGTGGCGCTAGGGCCGACTACGCGACTACCTACACTTTCCTACAGGTTATGAGCCCAAATTACAGGGTTCAGGACTGGTTTTGTTAAGTTTCGAAGTTTTACTAAAGTTTTCGTTCGAAGTACGATTCTCGGTGGAAGTCCCCTGTGCCAAAGGGAGACAATAGATTATTTCGTTTTCGCATATCTTTTCTCTCTTGTGACAATAAGATTTGATAAAGTGAAAATGGTTGACGAAGAAGTGGATATGGCAGCTATGATGGCGTACATCAAGCGTTTAGAAAACAAGATTGAAGCCATGGAAGAAGAAAAGTCGCAAGATTGCGCATCAATAATTTCGCCCAAGTCGAAGAGTTCAGATCACGACAGCATTTTTAAGGAAGCAGTGAAGAACAATGGCCCGTTTGGAAAACGGATGACAATGGAGGATTTGGGTGGAGATAATGGCATCGAGCGTGGTGCACAGTGGCAAGCGCCGGCAAGGAACGAGCCAAGGATGTACGAAAACCAAGAAAGGCAAAATGTGTGCCGAAATGAAAATATGAAGATACCCAAGTTAACGATTAAAAATTTTACTGGTGAAGAGATTTATCCTGGATTGGGTTATAGGCAATGGGCCTACCTGTTTATCGAGGCAGTACTTTCGTCTGGATGTGTTTGGACGGAGCGTCTTAAAGTTAATAAATTGAGCGAGCATTTGGAGGGCGTAGCAGCCAGTTATTTTCAAGCTAACATAATGACATGGTGGCAAATATCACAGGAGCTTTATTACGTTTTGGATTAACTTTACCATGCGTTTAAAGTAAACATTACGCGCCAACAAGCTGCAGTGCTTTTCGCACAAGAAAAGGATGCTCGGAGGTTATGGACCCAGCATTTTCTATATCTAGTGGCGCTAGCACGTGAAAGTGGATCACATGAGCGACTTATTGTCGAGAATATTGTGAAATATGCAGCTCCCGGTTTAAAGATGGGTTTAATGATACGCTACAACCCGCAGCGCATGGATTATACACCAAAGCTCAATTGGTTTCGTCAAATGTCCAAAATAGAATCAGCAATGACCAAAATTATTCGACATCTTTTAATAAACTATATAAACAATCACAATCATTTTTCAAAGGGTATACATCTACCAATTAATTAACAACCGACCAAAATTTAATATCGAGCGGAATGTAACTTCAGGTGTGGTGTGCGCGCGCCAAACACATTATGCGCACACGATAGTATTTATCAGGAAACTCTCACTTCCAACCAGCCACCAAGCAGCGCTCAACATATCGATTAAGTCAAGAGAAGACGCGGTTGGCGCGCGAGGCTCGGCTGACAGAGAGGGATCGACAGCCTTTGGACCCTGAACACGTCACTCGGAGTCGAACGATGGTCCTGATGTGGTGTACAAAACATATATGGTCTAATAAGGTGCGCCGAAGCTCTTTTGGTGTTTGTATGCTAGCTCTAACACTTGTGCTTAAGTCGCTACATCGGCATGTAGAAGATGGAATGAACAGATGCAGAAGTCTTTTAGCTTCAGCAATGACAAATTTGCCAACAACGCAGCGTATCGTTCGTCTACATTTGCTAGAGTGGAGAACGAGCCTTATGCAAGCCCACAACTGTGCGACCAGGGACCTACCGTCCTTTTCGGCGTGTATTTAACATCAAAAAGAAAAATCCCCACGCCAGCAAAGTCGCGCTCTTTAAAGAAGCGAATGCACAAGTTTCAGCGGTACTCGATCTTGCAAGCTGCATTACTAATCCAGCGAATGAAATAAATTACGACATCCGATTATTTGGTAATGCGTTTGATCAATATATTATGTTTGTTTTGGTGGTTTTGTGTAGGTAACAACATTGACGGTCTTGTCATAGGTCGCATGGAGGCCAAAGAGCTTTCCCACATGACTGTGGCCGTCAACAGCACTTCTCGAAGCGTTCTTAACGAATGGATAATCAGTAGCTTGACTGAATTATTAACGTTATGTTTTTGTCTCTAATAGAAGAAAAAGCCAGTGGAGGACGTTGTCTATATAGCGGTTGTAAACATCCTCAATAGTGGTAGCAATGCCGAGAAGAATTACGTCAGACGCGACTCGATGCTCTCCAAAGTTTCCACAGCTAGTACGTCATAGAGATAACTATATCATAAATTCTTGTGATCGTTGCTGTTGATCGCAACCAGAAATGTGCGCACTGGTTGGGTTTGACTAGAAAGTGTTGCAACCGATAATCAATGAAAAGTGACTATGCACCGAAGGCGATATCAAATACACATCCATTTTTTAAATAAGATTGTTTATAGGAGGTAATATTTGTACCAGGTTCGACGAATAATTTTGGTCATTGCTGATTTTATTTTGGACATTTTTTTTGACGAAACCAATTGATCTTTGGTGTATATTGCACGCACAAGAACTTATTGCGTGGGCACAAGAATTGGAGGACGACGCAGTAAAAGTGAAAAAGCAAGCAAGAAGTGTGGTGAATTTCGTGGATGAAAGAAAGAAGAAGCGGGCGTACTTCACATGCGATATGGAAGGCCACACTCAGAAATATTGTCGACAGGGAAATCGCAGGGCGCAGAACAAAAGTTTCGAGCGCAAGCCAAGGTCAAGAACAGAAAAAAATGTTAAAAGAAATTTTGTGCTATCGACAATTGAGCATGGAAAAAGATCACAAAAGATGTCAAAAAAGGATATAATGGACGATAAAGAAGTATGGATAATCGACAGCGGTACAAGCCGTCATCTCGTGTCGAGTAAAGAATTTCTCGAAGACGCAGTGGATTGTGGAGAGAATGAAGACCTACTTCTGCCTGATGGAGCAAGATTGAGCGTGACAAAGGTCGGAAAAGTACGTTTGAGAAGCAAATTTTCGACGATACTGCTTACGGAAGCATATTACGCGCCAAAGTTGGCAAAAAATTTAATTTCGCTTGGTAATCTCAAGAAAAAGGGGTGTACGCTCAAAGATACTGGCAGAAAAATCAAGATGATGCACGGAAATAGTACACTGTTCGATGTGGAAGTCACTAGGTGTGTGTTCACGGCGAAGTTGAGTTTAATGAAAGATTTGACTGTATGTGAAAAATTTACGAACATGATTATGACGACTATGGAGAATAGCGAACGTGATGACCCACAAGAGGGTCATTGCATCATTTTCATTTACGTTTAGGGCATTTATCCTATGATACCGTGGAAAGATTGGCCAAAGACCCGGCATCTGGTATAAAATTAACCGACAAGCGCAGACCGAATTGTTTAACTTGTGCAGAGGGCAAAGGTTGAACGAAGCAACCAAGACAAGACACTGGGCAGAACGCGCCAATAGATAGAATCGCTGGCGTCATCTGCAGTGATCTGAAGGGGCCCATTACGCCCAGAGATCGACGTGAAAATAAATATTTGATCGTTTTCGTGGATCATTTTTCGAATTACGTTCGTGTCTTTCCTGCGAAATCAAAAGACCTAGCTGCCAAGAAATTCGAACATTTTTTATCGTGGTTTGAAAACGAATTTTACTGTCGAATTCACGTGCTACGTACCGATGGCGGTGGAGAATATAGAAACGTGTATTTATTCTGTAAGCGGACTGGAGTCAGAAGAGAGATTACAGAAGCAGGTAATCCTGCATCAAATGGAAAAGCGGAACGCATGAATAGGACGATTTTTAATATGATTCGATGTATGATTTTCGGATCTGGGGTTCCACTTACATTTTGGTCCGAAGCAGCAGAGTACGCCAGTTACATTTTGAATCGAAGCCCAACACGCGCAAATTTGCGGAAGATGTCTCCGATTGAAGTTCTCACGAAAAAGAAGGTGAAAATCTCAGATATTGTAATTTTTGGATCGTCGTGCATGGTTTGGCGTGATGCAAAAAACAAGTCACTTGGAAAGCACGCGGAGAAGGCGTTGATACTTGGAAAAAGTGATTAAACCAAGGGCTATAAAATATTACTTCTGAAGGACAGAGTCGTGACTACAACAAGACATGTATATCACGTTGAAACATTGGGTGAAAAGGAGAACGAGAAGCTGTTACGAATGGTAAATAACGAAGTGAAATAAATTACGAAAACGATGGAGAGAATTCATTTCCGAAGGAGAAAACAGCCAAGACCCGTGAAAAGAAATCAAGACAAGAATTACCACCAAGGAAGTCGACGAGAAAGATGAAGAAAACACAGAGATTAATTGAATTCGAAGAGGAAGAAAAACAGCGCAGAGCAGCTGAAGATGATAATTCGAGTGAAGAAGAAAAACAAGAAGGTATGAATGAAGAAAATTTGTTCTTTGCGTTCGCAGTGTGTGATCTGGATAACCCGGACAGTGGAAAGATTGCCGGAACACCGGACCCTAAGAGTTATTTCAAAGCTCATAGAGGAAACCAATCTGAAAAGTGGAAAATAGCTGAGAGGGCAGAATTGAAAGCCCTAGAGGATCTCGAAACATGGGAAATAATGAAACGCTAGGATGGAATAAAGACTTTGCCCACCAAATGGGTTTACAAGACTAACCTCAAGAATGACGGTACAGTGGAGAGATATAAGGCACGTCTGGTGGCCCGTGGTGACAAACAGGTGTATGGTGAATATTATTTCTTCACATTTTCAACAGTTATGGAGATAAATAATATTGATATTATCGATTGTATGGAATGTGCCTGCGAGGCATGGAGACGTTCCAAGCGCCTATCCAAAGGCAAGTACAGAGAAAAATTACGACATCTACCTACAAATACCACAAGGTATGGAGATTTCGAACGATACATTGGAGAAACTGGAAGCTACAAGTTCGAAGGAGCTAATGCTCAAATTGAAACGGAACCTTTACTGCCTGAAACAGGCAGGAAGACTATGGTATGACTTATTGTGTGAAACCTCCTAGCACTGACACGCTAGGCAAATAGGTGGAGGAAACACACACTTCGGATACTCCCAACCTGTACTAATCGACAAGGCAGCACTACGGACCAACAAGTAACGTAAAAGCACTAACCGGTGATTTATTAGACTTACGTGGCGCTAGGGCCGACTTTCCTACAAGGTCGTTCCCGTTGGTTAAATAAACGACCTATTGTAAGAGGAGTTGCTAAAAATCCAGTTAGTCATCCTCATATAAATATAAAAATAATATACATAATTAATAAAAATATAAAGAATAATTAAAGAATAAATTAATTATGAAGTTGTAGGACTCAAATACCACAATCAGTGATCGCAAACGTGAAATTACGTAAACCAGAATAATGATAACACCGATCTCGGTTGGTGCAGTGGTAAAGGGGACCGGAAGATTGCGGGTTCGAGTCCCACCGTGGACGAAAATCAAAGTCAAACCAACTTGTAAGTATAGTGAAACGCATTCAACCATAATTATGATAACGTAACTTGTCTTGGAGCCGCGCGGTTTGATCTCTTAGCGTCGCATGCGTTTCCACCATTCCTCTATATCCTCGACAATTTCATTATACTTCTCTATTCGCTGCCTGAAATTAGCAAGTCTCACCGGAATCTTTATATTTTTATAGATATAATTTGTAAGATTTTTCCTGTAGTATTACCCCCCCACGCTTTCGATCTAACCCATAAATTCATCTCGCAGCACCTGCGCAGCTTGGTTGTGTGGTGTAATCGCTCTCAGAAATTCCTTCCGAGATGCGAACACCCACGGGGGGGGGGCAGATAACTGACTGTCGGAGGGGGTTAACGCGGTACATTGCTCGTATGTTGAAACATATCGTATACACGTTGGTTTTGCTGCTCGCACGATATTACAAGTTGAACGCTGTCCATCATCGGCCGACGTATGGTCTGAAGCATCGCTGGATGAATCGTTGGACTTGAATCCACACTAGATTTTTGGTTGAGGTGAAGAAACTATTGCACGAAAAACATTGCAATATAACTCTTAGCAAAACCGTGACCGCAATGATTACAATTGCAATTATTGTACGTACTTGATCGTTGAATTTGAACGGAGCAGCAAGCAAGGCCGCTACAAATTGATTTACAGAAACCCAAGCGTTCAGGTGCGTCATATCGACTGGTTAGTCCCGTATCATGCGTTTTTTATATAGCATGGATCGTGAGCCTGGAATCGCAGCAAGTAAGTAGAATACACTACAGAAAAATGTTACTTTAGACAAATTGGTACAGAAATTTTGGTAAAAGAAAATTGACCACTTCCAGCCGATCTCGCGATCCTCAAAGTCTTTGCTCTGAATACTGCAAAAAATTCTCGTCAGCTACGAAAAAAAACACGAGACTAACGAGCTAAACGTACTCTTTGAGGCATGGAATTAGCGAAAGAACAAGATTTCACGTGATAACCAGCGTGCCAACAACTTGAAGTCGTGTGTATCTGCAATGAGAGTATGATTCAGTCAGCAAAATGACAGGACAATGCACAACTTAGATAGCACTGCACCAGATGCCAAAAAATGCCGCTGATAAGCAGGATGACACTGGTATGGAAGCCTGCACGAACAAGAGTGTCTGGGTTGGGTCTGTTCGACCGCCAGCAATAAAAAGCATCAGACCCTGTCTAGAAGATTGCGTAACATCATCTTTTTTAGTGCAAGTGATCGATCCAAGCTTGACATCTCACATGAAGGAGGTCAAGCAGCCCCATGATAAAAAATTGAACTTCGGGTACTTGATTCCGTCATCTTTCACTAAATCCTGCCATGGCAGAGGGCAAAACCTTTAGTTTGTTCTACCTCATGCATTCCATTTTTTCAGCACGCTTAATATGTTACTTTATAATTGACAATGCAGAACGTCGGAGGGATGTACAGAAATGTCATGAGCAGTTATAAAAAGTATCTAACCTCGGGCAAAATATGGTCAGCCCCGTGCAACCTTATTGAGCAATAAGACCGCTATTTTCAGATGTGCACTCACTCACCTGTACGACTTCATGCGGTCAACCATAACCTTAAACAAAAATCACTCGGACGACATGGCAACGAGCACCAATAAAATAATATCATAGGACAGCAAGGACTGAGCAAGAAAATAAGTTAGACATTACATTAATTACAATAGTTAGTAATTGTACCTAAACGTCTTGCACTCCATTAACGCTCTTACACATTTGCTTTCTTATTTCGTATAAGACCGTACCTTGCGTGAGCATATGTTGCAATAGTGAGAATCCCAACGATGTGTTTCGGTCGCAACGACAACGAAAGCTTTGGACTTTTTAAATACAGCAGGGCTTCGCAAATGTAGCGTACAAGCACTTCATCTGCTTCCGACACGATCACTTCATGCACTTCTGGAAGCCTAAGGCACACCAAACATGGCCATCAATCAGTTAAAAAATCGTCATCCAAAATCCATTGCCACAAATGTCATTGGTTCGGTCCCATCGCTGCTTTGTCAAGAAACCACCAGATTGTCCTTCAACGCCTCCTGTCATTCTTTATCCATGCGGCTTGGCGCGGACGAACTTCTAGCGTTTCAAGCAGCGCATTCTTGTTCTTTCACCTTGTGTCTCTCCTCGCGGCTGACACTTTCTTGTCGCTCAAAATATGCTTCTGGTTGAATGCGTCTCATTATACTTACAACCCAACCAAGTTGGTTCGCCTTTGGATTTTCGTCCACGGTGGGACTCGAACCCGCAATCTACCGGTCCCGGGGGCAGGGCCTTAACCACTGCACCAACCGAGGTCGGTTGCTCAGTTCTTTGGTACCCATGTTAGCAACAATGTTGGAAAGTCGACATTGTCTTCATAAAATGTGACACCTTCTATCAATACTCACGTCTTTTACGTGTTGCGGTTTGTGTGGCCGGCAAGTAGCTTTACGCTTCTTGGTATTTTAGTTAGGTGTGTCGCACTTAACTGAGTGTGGTTCAACTAGTGACATGCCTTCTATTTATGTTATGTCTTGGATTAAGATATTAATGGCAACAAGCCCTTTTTTGGAGCACTAAAAAATGACGGTTACGCGTGGCGTTTGATATCTAGAAGTCAGTACTGATATTTATCCCTAGATCTGATAAATCTTTGGTGTACCCTACCCAAAATAACCTGACCAGCTCGATCCGTGTGGTTATGTACCTTACCCGAAATAGCGTTACTAGCTCAACCTGAACGTTTTGTGTATCGTACATCAAGTAGCGTGACCAGCTTGGATGCTCATCCACCTCGGCTGGGACGGCACCTGGCCGCCGACTCCGATTCCTTCTTCATTGTCGCTCACCCATCTCCGGTGTTCCATCCGGCTACTACAGGGACATGTCCTTCCCTGGAGCCCCTTATCTATCCGTCTCTTGACCACCTATGGCCCTTGACCACCTATGGCCACCATCAATCGCCTTTCAGCCCCACTTGATCCAGCTGGTCAACTTCTGGTTGGCCTGACCCACAACATCTGGATTACCTCTTTTAGCCAGTTTCCATGCCCGTTTACTGATTCGGCGCTTGCGAGTGTTCTTGAAAACCTCCGACAGCCGTCATCCTGCGTCTTCACTCTTGACCAGCATTTAAGCCAATCAAAAACAGCCTCGGACAGGCGTATTTCACACCCGGCCGTTAACTTATTCCGGAGCCACTTCACCACAGCTGCCCCTGAGTCTTGTCGCAGCCGCACAACGGTTGGGGCACGACCTCACCTGAAATAGTGTGGTGGCGTCAACCAGAGATAAGTGGCCCACATATGGATGCTGATTGGTGGTTGCTGGGATACACAACAAGACAGATCCGTTGATGGGTGGGACAGGCTGGTTCAACTTAGGATGACGTAAGCAATAACGGGCTATCGTGAAAACGTGGAGAAAAGTATGGTGTTGCCGTTGTCGCACCTTGTCCCAGAGAACAATTGATCGGCCAAGTATTACGACCAGACAAGAGTATCCAGATGCCGGACCGGTCAAGACATGTGTAACGAAGTAGGTCTACAGATGGTTTGGTACAGTGGTTACGACAGAGCATGATTATTGGAGCCGATTATCGGTGATCAAAATGTTTTCAATTGACGCGAGAGTAGAACTCCAGTCAACTGGCTAAATGAGCCGAATCATCCTGAAGATATGAAGATCAAGCCTATAAAGAAGTTCCTATGTACAAGATGATGAGCTCCATGGGATATAACGGCTGAAGCAAATTGCGAAGATCAGCAAACTGGCCCCGATCGGCATTAAAGGATCGGGCCGAGTCTGACCTCAAGAGAAAGACCGATCTCAAAACAATCCCTCAAGTTTAATGCATGATGGAGGCTGAACATAGGTTTGAACCAGCATAGTAAGCTGATCCTGATCTGTTTTCGAGCTGGTTCGATTTGATCTCGAAGTGATTACGATCTGGTTCCGATCTGGTCCCGAGCCGATCCTGAATTGGTCCGGATCGGTCCCGAATCAGCTTCCAGGTGCTGAGGTACAAGGAGTTTAGTCAAAGTCATTGCTGGAGTCAGATGTAGAACACCCCAAGAGGCCGATTCCAAACCGATTTCAAGCTGATACTAGAAGTTCGGATTGGTTGAAGATCGGTTGAGAGTCGGTTCAGGATCAGCTGAAGATCGGTCGAAAGTGGTACGGATCAGGTTGAAGATCCACGAAGAATATTCTATGGTGGTACCAGGACAATTTTGTGACAGGATGGTCAGGATTGAATGATGAGGTGGGTCACATAGGTTGGTGTATGGTACATTAGGCATTAGATACTGCATATATAATAACATGATTGAATTTATCCCTTAAGCAAAGAGTCGCCCCGCCACGTGTCGCCGTCATTGGGAGAACAGAGTTAACTAGGCCTCTGTAGCTCAACTAAATTCCCGGTTATGACGCACATTGATGCATTCTGGTTTACCGGAAGTCCCCCGACGGGATTGCTTAAGGTTCTCAACCCTCACCCCTCACGCCCACGTGTTTGAAACACGTTTAATGAATTGAAAAGGTTTTGTGAAGAGCGTTTTGGTTTCACTGTGGAAGATCGTGGTTATATCGTGTTTTTTTGTGGTTTCTTGGTTATTTCCCGTTTATTGGTTGGTCTGGTCGGTTGAAGTATCCTGACCCGGCCTTTGCGATACTGACTATCACCCCTTATTTGTCCTCCGGTGAATGTTTCCACCCGAAAACATCCCTTTTTTGGGAAGGTCACACCCTCCGACCTGATTCGGAACATTTTCCTCATCTAGAGTCCATGTAACCACCAAATACCAATGGGTACACAAGGTGAGATGAAGCTTAATATGGATTCTATCATACATGACGACCGGTTGGAAGACCGAGAGATCGGATCAGTCATCATAGTGATGATTCGTCCGATCCTGACGCTGATTAGGATCAACGGAGTACCCCCTCCGATAATTTGTCGTCCGGGCTAGTGGGAATCCGACTTCCTCCTAAAAATTCGGTTATGGATTTGGAAAGCGGCTCCACCACAATAGTTCTGTATACTTTCTTCCACGAATGCCCCGATTCGGTAATTCTTCCATCCAATCTTTCTGATGACCTTCGTAGAGCTGGTCCACGGGCCGGCTCGAAGTCCCATCTGCCCGCTCCCTATTCATCTCTCGATACATCTCCAGTTCTGCAGGTCGATTCCGATAATATCTGTCAAGTTACCCTGGTCGACGATTAGTCGCCATACAGCGAGGTGGAGCTCACGAGTGCGCCATCTTCTTCATTCACTCCTGACCTGGTATTATCTTCGGCTGAAATCGACACGGCTCTCCGCATTTACGGACGGGTCTGCGGGGGTCTGGACGAGTTGACAAACAGTGTATCCTCCCTTCAAGCCAACCTTCGATCCAGCCAAGTTAACTCCCCAGTTCTGGCGCAGCGCTGTGCACTCCTTCGTAAGATGCTGGATCGTGTTGAACCTCGGATTTCGGAATTGAGAAATGGTCGCCAGGAAACCCGGGACGAAATAATCCGCCTTCTGGCTGTAGTAAGCCAGCTCGCTAACGCTCTGCATCAGGCCGCTACGCCGTCCGATTCTTCCACCGAAGTAGCAGAGCTAAGAATTCGGGTGGAGGTCCTGACTGCCCAAGTGGATAGCCTGAAGAATATTTAAGCAGGCCTGGTTCAAGCCCTCGACTCAGCCAACCGCCGGGCCGATGAGGCTGCTATCCGAAGTTCGCCTTCGGAACCGGATAATCTTCGAAACCAGGTGGCCAGCCTCGAAAAACAGGTCGCAAGCATGACGAAGGAATGGGACCACCTTCATATGCTGGCGGACGTCGTTGAACCTCTCCGAATCGCTAACGAAGAACTAGTTCACCCTTCGAAACTTCAGCGAAGTGTAAGTGTCTCACCACTGTCCGTACTGTTATCCCGTTGCTTATGGTTTGCACTGGCTATGTTTTTTTATAGTCCAGCAACTGGAGCAACTGAAAGACCTGTCTGTCGAAGCGTCGCAAAAATCTCGAGAGCTGTTACACTTCCATGTCCGATACCGCCACGTTTCCGGAAACTAGCCGACATGCAGGATGACCGGGACCAGCTTCAGGAATCCCATTCTCATGCCCTCCGTCATATTTTTCTCTCGAACAACAGCTCCAGGAGGCCTCCTTCAGGCGGCAGAGACTTCGGGCCAAGCTCGGACAGGTTTGATCGCAGTATTATGACGCTTGTGACGAACTGGCCCGGGCCGACCATGCCTACGCCGCCTTGCTAGCCAAGGAGGACCGTAGTATACCGCAAATCATGGACTGAGATTAATCGATCGGCCAGTTTAGCCGAAGATAATACAGGGGTTATTCCAAACTTATGCGCAGTCAGATAATCTAAACTCTATTCCACGAACCTCCACAGTAGGCCAAAACTTCACCTTCCTTTCCAATACAACTTAACCGTGTTCCAAACACGGGCGACTTGAGTAAGTATATGGTTTCTCATCGACACCCGGTCAGGGGACTTCCGGTGGGCTCCTTTCAACATTTCCCGGGCAAACCAATAACAACTAGAGGGGACCTTGTAAGCCCTCTGCTGTGATCCAATAGCGACTTGTGTCTTAGAAAGAGAAACGTATACTGATATTTATCGCTAGATCCAATATAAACCTATGGTGTGCCCTACCCAAAATATCCTGACCAGCTCGACCTGGACGTTTATGTACCTTACCCAAAATAGCGTGGCCAGCTCAACCAGGACGTTTGTGAACTGTACACCAAATAGCATGACCAGCTTGGATGGTCATTCACCTCGACATGGACTGCACCTGGATGACCTGTCCATTATCTCCAATACTTCCTTCATGGCCGTCCGTTAGTTATCGGTGCTTCGTCCGGCTACTACAGGACATGGCCTCCCTATCCGTCCCTTGACTACCTACGGACATCATCAGCATCCTCTTAGATCGACTGTAGCCGGCTGGTCAACTTCGGGCAATGTTGCTGGCCTGACCCAACGCATGTGGACCACCTCCTTTAGTCTGTGTCCACGTTCATGTTCTGTTCCGATACTTGCGAGTGTTACCGAACGCCCCGGCAGCCGCCATCCGATGTCTGTTAGTAGCCGACCCGGGCAGCTAGCTTGGGTTACCATTTCCACCAATCAGATTAGTGAAGTTACCCCTGATCGGTTTGTTAACCAATTCAGGAACCACTTCACCACAAAAGCGCTGTTAGATTGATCGTCACAGCCACTTTAACAAGCGCTGCAACTCTCTTCCTGTTAGCATTACCCACATTTTCCACTTCAGTCTTCTCCCTTGTCACCTTCAGAGCTCTTGACGCCTGTCTGAACGAGACCTACCCGACGTAGTTTAATATCAGTTCATTTTCTAGATGGTTGTTTAGCATGACCGTATAAACATCCTACAATCCCATCCTTCAAAAACTTGGAGTGCTCTGTCCTTTCAGTTTCGCAGCAACTGAGATCCTTCAACCTTGTCGTCATTGAGATAATCTGCTGCAGCGGTGCCGATTGGTCTGCTCTCAACTCCTTCCTTGTCCTCCCTGTCCATTCTCATTGCCGCGAGAGCAGGATCACAGTAGGTATTACCGGTGTCATTTTCGGCAAAAGAGCTACAGTTCTGTGAATCTTCATAAGAAGCTGTTGTGTCCTCGGCCTCTTCTTCCTCTGTATCCTAACGATCGAACTCCTCTTCATCGTCCTCATTGAACAGCAGCACTGCGATGATCATGTCAACTATTCACATTTAACCTGGAGCTGGATCGGCACCTGTAACTGACCATAGTGGGATGGTAAAGTCTCCTTGAATGTCGGCATACTCTCATCGAAGTATTTCTTCATGTCTTCTAAAGAGAGCTTGGACTAAACGACCCATCTTTTTGTAGGCAGAAAATCCTGGTGGTGTTTATAACTGTTTGAAAGGACTCTGGAGGAACTGCACACTTGTTCTGACTTTTCTCGGTTTCTTGGTAGGAGGAAGATTAAGTCAGCAGAAGAAGAGGAGGATGAGACTGCCAAAGTAGAGGTGGTGACGAAGGCAGCCAAAGCCACACTCTTCTGTTCTCGACCAAAGAAGTTGTAAAACTTGCATCTCACCGACAATGCAGTCGTAGTCTCAGGATCGCGCTGGGTAATCTTCAGTCCAAGAGCTCGTGCTGAGACGTTTCCTGGAAGGGTCGATTCTTTCCCTTGCGTGACGCAGCCGAGGAGGTCGAGGAAGACGTAGAGGTAAACATCCTACTATCTTTCTACTTGTAGATCGTTCTCTTCTATTGTTTAATGCAGGCCTGAACAGAGCCTGCTCCATCGCGATGATGAAGTCCGTCTGGTGCGTGCTTTAGGTGTTATATATAGATGTGTATACGGAAGTAAGAACGAGAAGAAGAAGAATGCCAAAAACGCGGGAACTGCCAAATGATGATGTGAACTGCCACCAAGAAGTGATGCCCCCTAGAAAAGCAACTTTAGTTTATAGATAACCTCCCTACTATTATTAAAAATGGGTTAATGTCCCTTAAATCGAGCCAGGAGCAATTTAAGATCGAGTAAAACAATCTCCAACACCCTAAAGCTCGAGTTTGCTCATTCCTGGTCATTACTGATTCTATTTTGGACATTTGACGGAACCAATTGAGCTTTGATGTAAACTTAGTTTCCTAGTTTCACTTTGAAAATTGCCTCCATATGTCTAATGTAGACCAAAAATAAATAATAAAAAATCACTCCATGTTGCTCTGTTGCTGCAAGGTGCTGATCGTTATGTTTTTAAAAGTGTATGTTGAAATTATTTATATTTTTGTTTGATAATGTATGTTCCAGTGCCGGTTCGGTGGCGCCAACTTGTTACGGAAAGCTTCTGTCCGAGTAGTGGGTGTGAGGGTTGCGGTATGCACTGTGAAATCAGTATCACCAGGGCGTCAATGGAGCGTTCATCTCAAGCTAGGAGCTGTAGCTTCAGGAAAATGAAGTTATGAGTGCGTATAAGTCCTTTACCTTACCTGTAGCGAATATATACCGATCTTTCTGTCGTCACGATCAGCCGCAAAATCTGCGTCACTGTAACTCACGATTCGCAAAGGTACTTTCGGTTCATCATCTCCACGTAAACTCATCTTCAATTCCTTGATGCCCTTCAAATATCGGGCTATCCGTTTTGCCGTGTGTCTGATCGCACGATGTACTGCAAATGAAATGTCTGGACGTGAAACTCTGGAGATACAGAACAGGCTTCCAACAAGTGACTGAAAATCTTTCACGGTAGGTACATTACCACGTGACACACTTAGTAATAAATTCATTTAGATCTTCCACAATTTCCAAAGTCGAGATAGGTGTTTTCACATCATTAGCCTCCTTCAAACCATGATTATCAAGCATCTCCAAATGGTTACTTCATAGTCCAACGTGTACCCTTTCCTATGATCTCCAAGTATCCTCATACCGAGAACTTTCTCCACATTGCCTAAGTTTTTTAGTTCCAGTACCTGCATGTCTTTGAAGAATTCATCAACCAATATCGTGTTTGTTGCTGTGACCAACAAATCGTCCACGTATACTCCAACTACTGTGGTTCCTCTTTCGTCCACTCGTACGGAAATATACGTGTCCATCAAACGATGAGAAAAATCCATTTGATAAATGTTTCTTGTAATAGCTCGTACCATAATCTCCCAACTTGCTTTAATCCATATAGGTTTCGTTTCAACCTCAACATTAGCTCATTTGAGCTCGCTACTTCCAGTTTTCGTAACTTATCATATGCTACCTCCAAGCGTTGAGATACTTGCAGATAAATATCATACTCTTTCTTGGTTGTTGGCTTGGGATAGGCACTTTATACGTCGCCATGCCTCGCAGGCACATTCCATACGATAGCCATTATTAAAACAACCTTCATGTTATTTATCTCCATAACTGTCGAGAACGTAATGGAATAATTTTCTCCAAAATTATCCCCACGAGCCACCAATCTTACCTTGTATAGCTCCACCGTACCGCCACTCTTGAGTTTAGTTTTATATACCCATTTGGTGGACAGTGGTTTTATTCCGTCACTTCTTTTAACCAATTCCCATGTCTGTAAGTCTTCCAAAGACTTTTCCGCTATTTCCACTTCTCCGAATGTTTTGCTTTGTGAGCTTCGAAGTAGCTCTTGGAATCAGGATAGAAACAATTTTTCCATCGTTTGTATGACTCGCATCAAAAACTGCAAATGCAAAAAATGAATTTCTTTCATTAGTTTCATTTTCTCCACTGTCATCACTCAAAAAATTATTTTCACTTGTAGTACGTTTCTTGTTGTTCCGCTCTAACTCGACTGCTTTTGGCGTCTTTTTGATCTTCATTGATGATTTCCGTCGTGATATCTCCATAGTCGGTCTGCGTTTGGGAGCTGCACCTGTTCTTTTCTTCGAAAATGTATTGTCTCCATTATTTTCGTGAGGTACTTCCATATTTTCACTTACATCATCGTTAATCACACGTATCAGCTTTTTGTTATCCTTTTCACTTAAAGTCTCCACTTGATATACGTGCCTTGTAGTTGTAACCACCCTGATTTATTTTTCGCTGCACGCCACAACATACATGACGAACCAAAAATGACAATGTCCGAGATATTAGCGAGTTTCTTTGTCAACACTTCAATCGGTGACATCCTCTTGCAGTTTGCTCGTGTCGGACTTCAATTCAAAATGTTGCTCGCACTCCGACCAGAACATTCCAGATCCAAAAATCATGCATCGTATCATGTTAAAAATTGTTCTGCTCACTCGTTCTGCTTTTTTATTCGATACGGGACTCCCTTCCACCGTGATTTGTCTTCTCACAGCGGTACGTTTGCAGAACAAATCTACATTCCTGTACTCTTCACCACCATTAGTCCTCAAAACGTGAATTCGGCAATTAAATTCCCCTTCGAACCAGGTCAAAAAATGTTTAAATTTCTTCGCTCTTGATCCTTCTATTTTGCAAGGAAACACCCGCACGTAATTCGAGAAATGATAAAAAAACGACTAAGTAACGGTTTCCACGACAGTCTTTTGGCGTTATCGGTCCTTTCAAATCACTGCAAAATAACGCCACCAGTTATATCTATTGGTGTGTTTTGTCCGCTGCCTTGCTTTGATTGTTTCGTCTTTGTCGCTTTACCCTCGGCAAAGGTCAGACAGTTCGGCCTACGTCTTTCTGTTAGCCTTATACTTGATTCCGGGTCTTTAGCCAATCCACCCACAGTGATATATGATAGATGACCCAAACGTAAGTGAAAATGGTATAATGATTCTCCTTGCCATCGCCACAAGTTGCATCCTGCACGACCGTCATTACCATCTTTAAGAAACACTTTCTTATTTAATTAACATCAATCTGGCGGTAAATACGCAACCGGATACGTCCACATCAAACTACACGTTTCTCCATACATCATTTTCATCTTTTTCTCTCTCGCTATCCTTTAAGCGTATATCCCTTCTTTCGTAGACTGCCAAGTGAGATGAGATTTTTGGCTAAATTCGGTGCATTATATGCTTTAGTCAATAGTAGAGTAAATAAATCCGTTTCAATCGTACTTTCCAGCTTTCGTGATTTTAAGTGATGCTCCGCCCGGCAGCAATAAGTATTCGTTCTCGTTACATGTCCTAGCATCTTCGAGAAATTAGTCACTCGACACAAGGTACCACTATCGCGATAATCCATATATCATCATCCATCAGTATATCTTTCTTTGAGTTTCTTGCTGTTTTGTTCTCGCTCTCGATAGTCGATAATACGAAACTTTTGTCGTTCTTTCCTTCTGTTCCCTCTCTAGGCTTACCTTGGTTTTTCGGTCACCTTGACGACAATATTTCTGCGTATATCCGTCTATACCACACCCGAAACACGCTCATTCATTCCTTTTTCATCCACAAAATTCACAACACTTCTTGGTTGTTTCTTGACTTTCACGCCGTCATCTTCGAGTTCTTGCGCCCACGCGACGAGTTCTTGCGCGTGCTGCATGTAATCCACACGCTGCGGATTATATCGTATCATTAATCTCATTTTCAATCCTGGCGCCGTATATTTCACTATATTTTATTTACGATTAATCTTTTGTGAGATCCACTCTCGCGGGCTAAAGCCACTAGATATAAAAAATGCTGCGTCTACGTCCTTCGAATGTTTTTTTCTTCTGCAAATAAAGCCGCTGCTTGTTGATGCGAAACGTATACTTTAAAGGCAAGAAACATTTGATCCAGCAGGAACTACAATTCTTTGGAAATTTGCCACCATGTTGTAATCTTTGCTTGAAAGTAATTCGCTGCTACACCTTCAAGGTGTTCACTAAATTTGTTAACCTTGAGACGTTCCGTCCACGCAAAGCCGGAAGACAGTTGTGCAACTTCAACTGCTTCAATGAACAGGTAGACCCACTACCTAAACCTTGCTCCAAATCATGGGTATATTTCTTCTCCATTAAAGTTCTTTATCGTAAGTTTTGGGGTTTTCATATTCCAAGCCAAACAAACATTATTTCCTGCGGGTTTTCTCGGTTTTCAAACGCGCCACCCGCTCCTTGGTCGTTTCTACCTGACGCTTGTCACTGTGCACCACGTTCGATGCCGTTATCCTCACCCAAACCTTAAATAGTCATTTTCCCTCCAAATGGACCATATTTTTTTATTACTTCCCAGAATGCGCTCCCATTTTCAGAGCTTTTGTTGGATTTGGGTGGTACAATGGAGGCAGATTCTTGTGATCTCTCTTCCTCCATTGCATCAATTTTGCTCTCCAAGCCATACATGTACTCCATTAGAGTAGCCACGTCAACTTTTTCTTCAGTCATTCTTTAATGCGTAACCACGAGAATAAACGAGAAAGTAATCCAATGTCACCCTTTGACACAGGGGGCTTCCACAGAAAATCGTATTTTAAACGAAAAACTTAGTAAAACTTCGAAAACTGAAAACCCCAAACCTTGGGCTCATAACCTGTAGGAAATGTCGTTATGCGTGCGTATAAGTCCTTTACCTTGCCTGTAGCGACTAGATGCCGATTAGTGTCTCTAGCGCCTTTTGTCGTAAGTATGCGACCTCTATCGGTTAGTACAGTGGCATGCTTTCAGGATAATGCGTTCGCGCTACTTAGACATCTTGCGTGTATGTGCAGGACGCGAGGCAGTTGCCCAGGTTCGGGCTGTTAAGTAGACAAAAATGAAAGTATTTATTATGTAAGTATTCATCCAATTTGGCTAAAAGAATAGTAAATCTGCCAGATTAATAGGCTTATTTATATTTGCGAACCTTATTTAATAAATAAATACGTCATGTAACCCTCGATAATAGCCGTAACACTCAATTTATTTAGCTTATATGACTGGCATTCTGCGAAAAATAGTTTTCAAAACGGCAGGAAGCAGAATAGCGATGTTTTTTTATCTCTCAGTTTAGTATTCAGGATCGTTTTGCTTCATGAAAATTTCCATCCTGCAGTTTCTTTAATTATTTTATTTCGTGCTTTTTCTTAAGGTCTTGACTGCGAGCGCAAAAGTTGCGGTCGAAGAGAACACTAGCCCTTCCATCACAAAGTTACTATGAAGTTGCTGAAGAAGCATGTCAGCGAAAAAGATGGCGTTGGATCTGTGGTGCTGCGCGCTGAGGATCCGTGACATATCTACAATCTCTTTCACGTGACGGACTTGGTTAAAACCACAGCAATACGCAAGGTAGTAGCGAGTTAGTAGCGGAAATACTTAAGCTCTTACTTAATCGCGTGGGTCTGCTGGTGGTCAAGGAAGGCGTAACGGGCTCTACTAGCAGCCAACGCGTGCGGATGATGCTACAGATCATGGTTCGTTTTTTGTGGAATAGTTTGTTGGGCATTTGGAACTAAAAATGGATAATGTGTAGGTGGAGCAAGTAAATTTCGATCCTGTGCTCTGTGTACTGCGTATCAAGGGCAAAAATGTCATGGAGAGTCAACACGTTAGGGTATGGGGTATTTCACTTCTCTTTGTATTAATGTGGAATTAACCATAACTTATTTACTTCTTCGTGGACAGATGGGAACATACCACACGCTCGATATCGAGGTGAACCGCGACTTCACGCTGACCACAAATTGCTGGGATATCATGTCACTAGAACGAATAGATATGGCATGTGATATATCTAAACAAGCTGAGCTTGCAGCTGTGGTCATGCAGGTCGGCCTGGCACACGTATGCTTGATCAAAGGTGATATGACAGTCATTCGTGCCAAAATTGAAACAAGTGTACCAAAAAAACAGCCGGGCAGCTGGGAAAGCTGTTGACTGTAATCCTAGTGGGAGAAAGCCATCGATCAGAGTTGTCCGAACGACTGAGACTGTTGTAAGTCTCGGATGGTAAAAATTCGTGACGGCTGCATCATCACCCCACTTAGCAATCGTCGAGTTATAAACCTTGATTTCCTGTAAATTACTGAAGTCTTCCAAACTAGGCATCTCAAAAGCCGTGCAATGCAAAATTTGAAGTTTCACAGTTGTCCCACGTTCAAACATTTTCAACCTACTTTGTACTTCGTTTACCTTACCGTGAATTCCCAATTTAACGCAGTTGAAATCGGAAGCAAGATGGCAGTGAACCCGCCATTCGGTGTACTCTTGGTACACACTCCAGAATTGCTGCCTTACTAATAGCTTGTAAATACAATACCAATATCACAAATACCCAGATCACAAAGAGAAAGTTAAATTTGTGAAGATCTTTCCATTTAGTAATACAGCGAGTATAGCGACTTGCTATTTTATTGCCTGGCGCTGTACCATTCGCACTCTTATAACTTGAGCTTTCTGAGAATGGTGCTACAATTCTGAGGCTTTTAAACAAGACCGATGTGTTTTGTGGAACGATCTTTGGTCGCAATAACGAATGATGAGGAGCTGTAGGTCCTAATTGTCGCTTATTCACAGGGTTACTGTTCACAAGTTCCTTCATATTGAATATCGTAAATATCAATCCCAGCGAGTAGACAATACGTGTCGCCAAATCAAACCATGACACAACCAAAACCATTTGTGCTTCATTAAGCATTCGAGCAACCCAATTATCATCCGAGTAGTACTGAGGGTCGAATCCTGCCAATGTGAAATTGTATTGACCCACATATCCTAGCAAAATAATAATCGACACACCGACAGTTGCCACCATGTCTAATGCACAATCAAAGAAAACGAGAGCGAAACGACGGTGAGCTTCACCTTGCCAGAACCATCGTGAATAGATAAACACAGAAGACCAGCAATTCACGATAAGCAAAACCACAAAAAAGAGATTTAGCCGTGGATGCGGCAGGAATTTGCTCATTTGAGCCGCCTGTATGCTTTGTAATGCAGTCTCTAAGATTTCTCGGCACATGGTGATAGTGTGAAAGTATTTACCATTGACTCCAAAGAAAAGGCGTCGATTCGTAAGTATTGTATATGCATGTGAAAATGTTCGTGTTACAAAGCTTGTGGTCCTGTCTTGATCCAATTCTTGCGGAAATATAGATTCTTCTTTAACCATTCGAGAGTTTGAATTAAAAGACCAATTGATCCGTTTAGACAAAGGTTTGGGGTGACGCCAAAACAAGCTGACGATCATGTGTAGAGCGTAAGCTCCATGAATTGAAGCGAGACCAATGTGCACGTACGTTATAATGGGGAAGTATTTTCGAGACATTCCAATTGAATACGATTCCAATGAATAGCTCAATAACGAGGCATTAAAATGCCAATAGAACATCGCAAAACCCGCATTGAACAGACAAGTCAGAACATGGACACTTAAAATGACTGCAAACGCAACGATTTTCTTGACCATCGCTGTTTTATCAAATACTCAAAGCTTCAACCGAGAATCTTAAAAGAAAACACGGATATGATCGCGTCCTTTGAAAACAAAAGTGCTGCAGCTGGACGGGAACTGTCGGCGAAAAACCACGAGCATGAAAAGCGTATCGATGATTTGGCTGAATACCGTTTCGTCCAGAAATAAATCGCTCGAGAGCGCGAATGTCGAAATAAAGTGTCGCCGCCGCCCGACACTTTGGATTCTGAAGCGTAGATACGAGTAAAGGATAACTGAGCCTAACCTGCTTCGACCACTCGTTTCTTGTGCATCACTCGTTCGAAACTGCTTGTACCATCGGCGTCCGGCGCGCTCTGATATGCCCAGAATACGCGCCATCGATGCGACCGGAACGCTGTATGCGTACACTAAGGTCAACGCCCCTCTCCTAAATTCGCTGCAGTACATCGAACATGTTTTGACACGTAAAATGTAAAGATTAACCGGAATGCGTAACCATCCGAGTACCCTGATTTAGCATTCCGGGTAACCCTCTACCAGGTATAAGACCATTTTCATACCCTCGTAAACAGCGGATTTGGGACAGGCAAATAACTTAAATTCGACAATAAGTATAAATTTTGGCTAAAATAGTACTTAGTCTAAAATTCACAATATGCAAGAAACCACGATAATCTCGCTAACTAAAATTTCATGCCAGTTTTCATCGTGAATAACATCACTCCAACAGTAGCAGTAATCGCTTCTGTCGTGAGTGCACTACTTAAGGAGGTGTGAAACATAATTTTTCCAGGATGCGCCATCCGGTCCCATCCTGTATCCTCTCATTGCACATGTGTTATCCTTGGTGACATGCTCAATAAAAAATTAGCTTGAAAAATAGGCCTCGTGGGTATTGTATTAAAATATGCTGTTAATAGCAAAAAAACGGTACGAGATGTAGATTAGAGATTCGCAATTCAAGGGAAGGACTTACAAATCCTTTGTAGGGGGAGGCTGTGGAAAATTATGGAGCAACTCGTTCTGGAGTAGCAGATTCGCAGTTGCACGTTGGTAATGATGTGTCAAAAATTGCGACAAAGCAAACCGAATTACCACCAGTACTCTGCAAACTAGGATGTGTGTTGCGAAAAGGGCCAAATATCCAGAATTTGAAAAATTTGAAAACAGGTCAAATGATTCATAATCAAGGACAAATTGGTAAAACTTACACTGATGATCCTTAAATTATAAAAAATGTGGTGGGGCATGGTAGTATACACTCTTATTTAATGTATAGTATAAAGCCTTGGATGTTTGGTCATAACAGTGACCACTTTGTATACGATCACAGAAGGGGTCGCCTTTGCTCGCCGAATGGACTCCTGGATGGCATGGCTGGATAACGATCATGTACGTCGTAACAGTTTGCTAATCCTTGGTTTCACGTATCCGATGATTGAATTGTTTACAGTTCTTTCATTATTTATACGATGTGGCTGTGGTGAGGAGGTTTCTATCGTTGATTAAATATTATTATTTATACGTTGTGGCTGTGGTGAGGAGGTTTCTATCGTTGATTAAATTTTCTCGGTTCGCTCTCCTAATTGTTCCTCCACCGCTAAACGGAGTACTTTCAAAAATAACTATTGTGGTGGTTTCTACATTGACTAGGGTTAATTTGAATAAACATGAGGAAAAACAAGTAACTTAGTTACTTAAAGTATTTCCCCTCCTACTTAAGCTCAAATAGGAAATTAGGAAAAAGTCCTAGTTTGCAGAACCCTGATTATCATAGATAAAGAGATTCCGACCTACATAACGTTTAGCAGCAAAATTCATTTTTGAGGCATCGCTACAAACGCGCATCCGCGACTCTTTTATGGCCGTATGCGTGGGAGTAACTAAACATCTCACTCAAGAGGGTTTTTCATCCCTATTTGTACCCTACTCTGTGTGATAACGGGGTTGAAAGGTCGTAGCGGTGTTGAAGGATAGCTCCAGTGAGTTCATAGATCATCTTGGCTCGCTGCAAGCACAAAAACGTCAGTGGTCGCCGTGGGTTAATGATGTGGGAGGCATGTGCAGATTAAACGAAGAAGGTGTAGCTTGCTGACCGGTGATATACAAGACATAGAACTTTAACTATGAAAATGATTGACCATTCTGAAAAGCAGACTAGCATCGTCTTTTTGCTTCATATTTTGTATCATAAATGCCTCTCGAAATGCTTTTCTGCGTCGAACACGGTCCACATGCCGTTTTCATTAGCGCTTAGAGAGGACTGATTCGCCCACCTCCGAATCTTCCTTCCAACGACAGATTATCTGGTATTGGTATCGCCTACTACCTCAGTAATTTTTGTGCACATAAATCAAGATTTCAAAAATATTTGTTCGAGGGAGCGATTAGATTATGTTGGCTCAAAATCTAGATTATGTTGTGCTCGAACATGACCATATTT
Source organism: Sclerospora graminicola (assembly GCA_001887855.2). Lineage (NCBI taxonomy): Eukaryota > Oomycota > Peronosporomycetes > Peronosporales > Peronosporaceae > Sclerospora > Sclerospora graminicola. The sequence continues at coordinate 60,994 of MIQA02006455.1, forward strand.
ATTTCCCGACTGTTGCAGCTCTAAAAACTTTACTCGTTACGGGAGTCAATAACCACGGTTTTAAAATAAATTTTTAAGACCCCATGTGGTAACGACCACAAATAAGACTTGCTGGTGGCTGTTAAATCTGGTCTAACGGGAGGGTTTATAGCTTAAAACCTTAATTAAGACTCACCGGTGGTGGTTTTGTACCCCATAAATGGCATAGTGTGCCAGTCAATAAGAGCAATTGACTTCTTCGGAACAAAAACGATTAATTCATAGTAAATAATACCTCATCGTGCGCTCAAAAAAGTAACGCAAAGAAAAAATTCAAAGATCGATAAACAGCGGAGCTCGAAAAAGCGAAATTGCGCGTGCGCTATCTGGAGCATGCGACGCTTTTTAACGGAATAAAACGCGAGACAAATAGAGTCGATACCACTAAACTGAAGAGCGCGACAATTACGCAAGTAGCACCATAGATAACGATATTCTTAAGAACAACCTTTTGGTGATATCCTTTTTGGATTTAGACTTAGACGATAAACCTCGCTTCTGGCCATGCCACTACGTACTTTCGGCCTTCGAGCTGATTTTACAAGTCTGGACTTGGTGAGAATGGTTTTGAAGTCTAAATTTACGTTCTGGGTAAATAGATCTGGCTCGAACGCGGCCTAAAATTTCTGTTTTATCTCAACCATGTCGTTTTGATTACGACGTATACGACCATATGGTTGTGGGTCGCCGGGTTGTGGGCTCCATAACCTCTACAGGGGGGAAAGACTCCGGACCCTGCATAATGAGCACCCGCATGCTGATGGGGTGCAGAGAGACAGGACATTTAGGACACTCCTTCCCGTAACGTATAATACATGTATATCTGTGGGTTTTGTACCCCGTATATGGTACTCTGTGCCAGTCAATATAAGACGGACCATAACGGAGGCCGACAACGCTTCACCGGAGGCTACCTACGATTCCGTTGAGGAGGCTGAGGGAGCTATCCATGCGTGGGCGAAGGCAGACGGCTACAGCGTCACGCAAAAAGACCCGAAACTTCAAGAACGTGTTGTTGTCATGCGTCTCTTTGCCTGCGATCGATATGGCCATCTACGGTCTTTGTTAGCCATCGTCAGCGTGGTCAGCAGACTGAGAGCAACGAACCTGCGTTATCAGCATCGCCCGAGGGCACTTAATCTGCGTCATCTTCGATTGAGTCTCGGTAGATGATGTGATTGCACCCTCGGCAATGCTCAACCGAGCACTGATACAATGAACAAATTCATCGAGAAACACTCGATTTGTGCGAATGTCAATCTTCGACTCTGCACCACTACTGCTCGCACGTCGACTCTTACCTTCTTTTGCATCTTCGTCGCGATCGCTTCTTTCTCAGACACGAAAGACCACTTTCTTCAACACTTCAAATTCTTACTCCAATATTCCAACCTGTTCATCGGAAATCCTCGACAATGAGACTTTTAATCCGCAAAAACACATCACAAACCCTTAAGTATAAAGCAGAAACCAAGCCATTCACACTTTGTGCCTCTTGCCAATGTTTGTCGCCTCCATCATAGCGTCCTTTTTTAACATCTCAGTGTTTGTTCTCCGTTACTCTCTGGCCCATATATGGGGTACTGGAGTTTAGGAATGATATGCGGGGTTCGTAGTCTTTCCCCTCTCCAGGGGAGTGACTAAACATCACACCCCTAAGACTGGTTGTACCATGAAAATGGAGCATACTAGAATTTCTCATCCATTGTAAATTCGCTACCACATCGCTCCAGCTCTATGCCTCTGACAATATCGGGGTTTGAGCTATCAACGCATCTATTCCTTCCTCCAAAACCTGAAGCAGAGGGGTGGCCGAGCTGACCTTTCTGTTATTAAAGACAATAAATCTGATTAAAACATCGACTGCAGGATTTTCAAGTCTTGACGACTGCTTCGCTGATTCCCCCTTTTTGCATGAAAGTGCGAAAAGGTAAAAGTTTGTCCTCGTAATGCATCATCACTTCATCGACCAAAAGCGTTTTCCCTTGGAAAGAATACATAAATTGCCGACCGTGCTCAACTTTTGAACCTTTCGCAAATCAGCATCACCAACATCTTCCGTGGATTCACTCTAAGTCTGATATTGGAATTTGCATAGGTTACCGTCATGTGTCAAAACTTCCATGTTTTTTAGCATAATTTCGCCCCTTAGCCCACATGGCTTTCAAGTGCCGCTACTATTGTGCTTATGGTACGGGTGTGATGCAGGTTTACTGTAGTCACTCGCCCTCTTAATATTTGTTTATACTGTACAGCATAACATCTGTCAATCCGAAGATACAATCAATGTAAAAGCTTAACGCCTGTAGACTCTACATCCGAAGATACAAATGTAAAAGCTTTACGCCTGTAATCATCACAAAAAACTATGATTGGTGGAATTAAACAATAATTGGTAGGAAGTAATGTCGTTTAAATCTACTGTGCAAATAAAGATGGAGATATAAAAGGTCGAGTCGAATGCTTCATTCCTTTCTGAGTAGGCGAGGAGTCTACAGGCGCTAAGGCTTTAGCATTTGTATCATTTCGGATATGCAGTACGAAGTACAATTACAAAACTGTATTTAGGGGTTCTATTCATGGATCAATTAATCAAATAAATAAAAAGAAACAAACCAAAGGACAAATATGCTGTCAGGGCACCCGAATCACAACAAAAGACATTACTATACTCCTCCAAATAGCATAGAAGTCCCTTCAGCATGTAAATTTGGACAGGGAAACCTCGTGACGACTTCGATTGGATGCCAACAACCAATGATGGAACCCAAATTATATCACTGAAGTAACTAATGGATCTGGATAAAAATCCAAGATCCATGGGTCTTGGATCTGGATACCATTGCGCAAGGAAAAAGTGCGCTTCAGATTGTTCAAAACCTCTCGTATTCGTTTCATCTGTCGAGTGGAATCCTGGTGATGATGGCATGGACGGACGGACACGATACACTTGTCCATATGATAGGTACGGATTAGGTTTGCGAACTTGAGTCCCGTTCGTGTCTTCAAGTTCATTCGACATTCCTCTTTAGCTCATTTTCGAATTTGTCGACACCAACCGAACGCTAAAAAAGATGCAACTCTTCTTGCCACTGCTGGCCACTATTGCCCTAGCTGCTAGCAGCAGCATTGTTCAAGGCCAACGCGGCATCTCCACCAAGTACTTTGGTAAAAAACCTACCGATTCGGATCTGGCCGCTGTTTACCCGACAATGAATGTACTCTCAATCTCGGTCCAAGGGATCAATGAACGCGTCATCGGTGTCAGTCTTACTTATAAAACCCTGGAGGGGGGAGTGAGTTCCCTTCGCCATGGCTTCGTGGATAGTAAAGCACAGTCGATGAATATTGGGACTGGCGAACATATCATGAGCATTTTTGGTGTGGGTAACGGAGATGGCATCACCTACCTCGGGTTTGCTACTACCAAGGGTCAAGTCATTTCCGCCGGCAAGAAGCCGCCAGCCATGACCCCAGAAATGTATGACAACAGAACTGCAACATACCAAGTGGGTGGTTTTGCGTTTGCAGTGGAAGGTAACATCCTTAAAGGTGCTGGGGCGTACTGGGCATGCATTGATGCAAATGACTGTAGTTAGTTTTCAGAGACTAGTCTTAGGAGAGACCAAGCTTCGCGATTGTTTGTTGCTACAGAGGGTTGAATACAACTACAACTACTTTCCAGTCTACGTTTGTATTTTTATGTCTTTGTCGTCAACATTTTCAATCGATCTCGAGAAGATCCTGGTGTAGCAGCTGTGGAAAGAGACATTGAACCCTTCAGATGGTAGTGACATATACGGCACTTTGTCAGAGTCACCTCTTGCGTTCCATGCTTCTCTTTGTTTTCTTTCAGCTCGTATGAACGGACGGCTTCCGCAAAAACTCAGTACTTGTCCCTCCCACCCCCGTTCAAATTGAAACCAGCGCTTCAACTGCATTGTTTTGCGCCTCGTGAGCTTTCGTCCACTTGTCCTTGCGTCTAACACCTCTCCGACGTTTTCGCAATCTTGTCAGCAGTTTTCTTTGCAGCGTCTTGAATACTTTGCAACTGCATTTCAACTTGTTCTCTAGCGCTTATCTCGACATAGTAGTACAACGTCACGCTCCCGGTCTTGGACAGGACCAGTCGTACACCACATCACTTTAGAGACAGATAAAATGATATAGTCGTCTTGATGTGCCAAAGCTTAAGAGGAAACGAAAGCTTGTCAGCACCACAGGGACCGTGTGCTCGACATATCAGCGATGTAAGTTGGTGTTTCTAATTTTTGGCTTCTATTACATTTATAGAAATGAGTACAGTGTAACAACAAAAACTGCGCACAATCGCAAGCCAATTTGGGGCCTCCTGCCAATTTGGGTCCGCTCGTGGTTTTGCCCAATAAAAGTTGACTTAATATATGACAGCGTAACAATTGGTAGAAACTATATTAGGTACGATACCCACCATATTTTATTTCTAATGAAAGTAGACAGAAGCTTGCGTGTCGTCTCTATCTATTTTACTATTATACTTTTTATATCTCGTTTTTAGTGTCTTTTTTCGAGATAGTCTAATAAGTAGGGCAAAAATGCTATTTTCAAATTCTGTATGCCTCGAAATCGGGTCTGAAAAGGATCTGCTATTTCGCTCGAAATCGGGTTTTGCTTGTTCGGCAAAGCCAATGTGTCCTAACGTCGAATAGAAATGTGATATTTATGTACTATCGTAGTAGGGAAGATATAAAAAATAACACTTTTAGATCTGATGTGTAGCGGTAGTGATGACAATAGCAGTAACCCAAGTAACGCATATTACAGTGTTTGTGGCGCGAAGCAGCTATAGGTATCTTCAATCGCAGTCCAAGCTCGTGTGCGAAGACGTCTTGCCTTCCGACATGTTTGTTGGATCCGTGCGATGAAGCAAGCCCGTATACTACAGGCTCGAATGCGTCAGCTTCGTGCGCGCAGTAAATTGTTTCGCGCTCGATCAGAAGTGCTGGCGGTGCAGTGCCGATCCCGATGCCACCGCGCTACACGAGTTCAGGTGCTTCGTGAAGTGCTTGCCGTGACTAACATCTTTAAAGCTTGGCGCAGTTTTTCACCTCAACGGAAGTATCGAAAGCTTTGTGGTGCCTCTCTAGCAATCCAATGCGTGGTGCGTTCACGTATTGCGAAGCGACTTTTGAGGGCATTTCGCAAAGAAAGCCGAGATATAGCGAAGCTCAGAGTGGACAACTCCCAATTGAAGGGCGAACTAGCTACGCTACGTCGGGAGATGCAGATTATGGCCCAAAGCGTGAACAAGCAGCGTCAGCAGATGCCCTTCACTTTACCGAAGGTTGACGGACTTGGGTGTGACTATCGCCAAAACGGTAATGTTTCATCAAATGACAGGTTTCCAAAAATCGACAACAATGAAAATGAATGCGAAAATTAATGGGGGCTTGATTTATTGGGTGAAATTGTGAGCCCGGGCGACGGAGAAAATGCCGACGACGCAAATGGGCGTGATTCTTGTTGTGCTGTAGTACAGTTTCTTAATCAAGAGACACCAAAACTCCAGGTACCGAATTCGCGCCGAGTTCGCCGTTTCAGCTTACCACCTATCATTGCTTCGACGAACGAAGATGGCAAGCTAGACAAAACAATATCACCTGTGTTGCCTCGTGGTCTGTGACCTCGTGGTCGTCGTTAGAGCTTGGATTTGTGGCGGCTTCAGGAAGTAATGGCTAAAAAAGCTAGCCAATTCCGAGAAGAAATTCGTGCAGCGGCTGTCAATGATCCATCCCTGAACGTCGGCATCAACAAGAAATCGGCCTTCAGAAGTTTCTTGCCCTTCAGTTCAAGCGTAAGACTATGCAATTGCAGCTACAGTTGCTTGACTTGAGTTGAAGGTGGATTACAATTGCATTGACGCTGGCCCATCTCGTGCATTAGTCACCTGCAGCGCTCAAGTGCAGTTGGAGTTGTGGCGCCACTAACGTCATGTGGTCGGCAAAGGTCCATTACACTGGAACTATGCAGCTTCTTGTAGTTGAACACATGCTACAAGTGGCATATTTCCACAGTTTGAATGACACTTGTCCATTGTGTGCTGATAATGGATGGTGGAATATGGCCCACGTCGGTACTCAATTCCACGACGAACAGTATCCATCGATATGTCTCACTCGCGGACTTCTTCGACTGGGTCCTCGTGTTATACGCCATCTGTTGGCGTTCGTCCTGGTGTTAGCGTCCCTCGTTTTGCCAAAGCTTCAATTTGTTTCGAGTGCAACTGTTAATTTAATATTCTAGTACGTCGTCATCACTGCCGCCAATGCCGCAACTCGTATTGCTACGAACACTCGACTCGTCAGCTGCCTCACTTAAGCTACATGGCAGCTCGACGCGTGTGTAATACCTGCTTTGAGGCGCACATCCACACCATGACGTCGGTTAAGTTCCATCTTTGATGCGACATCTCGTGGACGAGCTATCAACTTGCGAGCTCGCCACGTGATTTGGAAAGCAACGATAGCTCTTGCGGCCTTAAGAGTCAACCGAGGTGCAACACTAGTAGCTCCATTGCGTACATAGTAAAACATCACTGCCACTATGGTAAAGAGAAAAAATAGTGGGTTCCTGTGAATTAAAAAGAGTGGGGTCCTGTGTAATTACTCCAAAATAATGAAGTACTAAGTTAAGGGTTGCCCCTCCAACATCGTCATTGCGTTTGAAAATCGCCAAATTCGGCGATTTTCAAAATAGCATTTCTGGACCAAATTTTGACGTGCCGAACACTCCGCGATTTTTGACAAAATAGCATATCGAGGTGTAGAAAATCGCGAATTGGTCGTTGCCGAACAGGCCCTAGGTGAAAGTTATGACTAGTTATAAGTGAAGTAAATAAAGGAGGCCCCAAATTGACAGTTTACCTTACTCTCAAATTGTCATTGTACAAGAATTTATTGTGATCATTGTTTTCGAGGAACACTTTCATTGGAAGATTTTGCAAGCCGTTTACTAGTATTCGTTTTAAATAAAGTAGGGTTAGATAATTTTCCTTCGGCTACTATATCTTGTTTTCTGTAAAAAGCTTTTAATGATCTTTGCTAATTGCGCTTTAGCATAATTGATTACAGAAGTACTATTTGCTGATGCAGGCATAACAACCGAAATCAGTCTACTTTTTTGCCCGCTTCTAATTCTTGTTAGTATATCTGCTATATTATCTGACATTGTCATCCTAATCTACCTAACCTATTCTTTTATCTTACCAACTAGCTTTAATAAGGCAGAACCGTTGATGGGTGGGACAGGCTGGTTCAACTTAGGATGGCGTAAGTAATATCGGGCTATCGTGAAAATGTGGAGAAAACATGGCGTTGCCGTTAACGCACCTTGTCCCAGAGAACAATGGATCGGCAAGCAGATTATCGCGATGGCGATGATAGAGCCAACATGGACTCGTGGAGCGCTTGCTAAGTAGGCAATATCCCAATTCAAGCTCGCCTCACCCATTTTGACAAATCAGCAAAATCCTCAAGCGAGTGACAATATGAGCTCTATCTGCGGCTGCCATCATCTGAAGCGATCAATGACGAAGTCTGCGTCCTCTCCTGAGTTGGAAGCAGAACTGTTGTGATGGATCCACAAGACCAACGCAAGCAAAGTTTCTGTGACGCAAAACATGGTCCGAGAGGAGGCAACCACGTATTACACGAGGACACAAGATTTGTCTGAGCAGCCTCAACTTTTCCAACAAGACAAGATTCCAGGCGGGAAATTGTGTCAAGTCGAGATTCGACCACGGCGAAGCAGGATCATGCGATCCTCGTGCCGTTGTACGAGATCGAATCGAGAGCCAAGAGGCGATCAGCCGAAGCGCGACGTGCGTAACCTCGACGAAGCCATGCTCAGCTACTGCGCACACTCACAACGAAGCATTGGACGCAAAGGGTCTAAACGAGGTGCAAATGACGTTCTGGACGTGTGGAGTGCGATTTCTAACATTTTATGGTATATGCTGGGTGCCAGGCTTGAAATAGGTGCTCTTAAAATTATAAAAAAATATAATTTTTTTTTAATCCACGCCTTTCTAGCACCTTCACAATTGTTCCTTCTTGGTCTATGGTGTATCCATCCACATAATTGTCATATATTCTCATACCGAGAAACTTTTCCACGTTACCCAAGTCTTTCAACTCCAACACCTGCATGTCCTTGAAAAATTCATCCACAAGTCTTGTTTCTGTCGCCGTGACCAATAAATCGTCGACATATGCTCCAATCACTATAGTTCCTTCACAATCAATTCGTACGAAAACGCAAGTATCCGTTAAGCACTGGAAAAAAATCATCATACCACCACGGATGGGTAGGATACGACGGTTGATTGGTGGGACATGCCGATCTAACGTCGAATGATGCGTGCAATAACGGTTTACTAGAAATATGGAGAAAAGTACGGAGATCGCCGTTAGCATGTCCTTTCCCAGATGGTTTGGAGCGGTTAAGTACCACAATTGGATATGGATGTTCAGATATCGGACCGAGTCAACTTGAAAGGCAGATCATCCAAGGATATAAACGACGAAATATGTTAACGATTGGCTCAACATAGTCGATATGATGGAGCATGTTGCCAAAGTGATATTAGGGTTAGATATCAGTGATCCGAGTGGTCCGATGGTTGTGAAGTATAGTTAATCGATTGAATTTGCTGGCCCAGTATCATAATATGGTGGTCTGAGAGAGTAAAGAGATCAAGGTATACAGCCTTGATCCGGCTGAACACGTACTAGCCAAAGCAAGTCGAAATCGGGTTCGAAGATCAGTACAAACCGGCCCCGATCGGCATCAAGGGATCAGATAGCACCACGAAAGCTGACCACGAGTCGATCCCGCAAGGCTTAGTACATGTCAGCTGCAGAAGTCGGGTTCAGATCAGTCAAAGAAGCCGATCTCGAGCTGATCTCGAGTCGGTCTCAAGCCAACTCCAACTCGACCCGAGTCGGCCTAGGTCAGCCTCCAGATACCAGTTTGGTCAAGATCGGAGCTGAACCAGCCCCAAAGGTCGGCTTCGATCAGCATAAGAAGCTGACTCCAAGCCGATTCCGGGCTGATTCCAGATGGACCAGATCGGGGCGATTGAAGATCGGTCGAGAACCAGGTTGAAAATCAACGAAGAAAGGTCAACGGTGGTACTGGCCAAATCATGTGATAAGACAATCAAGATCGAAGTATTAGGTAAGTTACATAGGTTGGTGTGTATGTCATGTTATGTATTAGATGTTGAATTTTAAAGAATAGAATTGAATTTATCCCCTAAGCAAAGAGTCTCTCCGCCACCTGTCGGCGGTCATTGGGAGCACAAGGTTAACTTGGCATGGTTAAGACGCGCATAGACGCATTTTGGCTTACCGGAAGTCCCCCGACGAGATTGTTTAAGGTTTAAACCCTCACTCTCACGCCCACGTGTTTTGAACACGTTTTATTAATGGGAAGATTTTCTTGGAGATAACTTTGTGGTTTACGATGAAAGATCGTGGTTGTATCGTGGTTTTCGTGGTTATTGGTTATTTCTTGTTTTATTGGTTGGTCCGGTCAGTTGAAGAATCCCGATCCGACCTTTACATCACTCGTACGTAGTATCACCCTTGATCAGTTCTCGGTGAAGATTTCCACCGGAGAACAAACCCCGTCTCGAAGAAGACACATCATCCGACCTGATTTGGAATTTTTTCTCATCTAGGGTCCGCTTGGGTGAGTGTAACCACCGAATACCAATGGGTACACAAGGTGAGATGGAGTTGAATTTAGGTTCTGTCTCACTTGATAACCGGTCGAAAGACCGGAACGATTGGGCCATTCATTCTAATGATGACATGTCCGATTCTGAAGTCGACCTGGACCAACAGAGTACCCCTCCGATAATTGGTCGTCCGGGCCAGTGGGAATCCGACTACTTCCGGTCTGGATTTGGAAATCGGCTCCGCCACACTTTGGAGAATCGTGACCTGGCCGATCAGTTGACAATTTTGCGATTGAAAACGGTTGAGGAACTGGATCAGACACTGCGGACGTTACAACGAGCCAAGGGTTGAGAACCGAAGGTCGAAATGGGATCGACTAGATACAGATCGAAGCCCTATCCGGACGAGGTTATGGCACCTGCGACCCGACCAGTGAGAGCGGTCAGTATGCTCGCGGTCGAGTCGGATAGTGCCGGATCCAAGGAAGAGAGCGCCCAATCGATTTCAAGTTCTGACAAGGAGCAGTGCCGTTATATCTTCACGACCGAAATCATGCCCCGACAGAGGTGCAGATGGTCGAAAAGGAAGCGGGAACCGGTCCGACCCGCACCGACCCCGCCGGAAATGTGTCCACTGCGGGTCGACCAAGAAAAATGATCGCGATTGTTGGAAAATAATGACATATGGAAAGTTTGATCGGAAGGGACACCCTTCTGATCAATGTTTTTTCGTGTGTAAGACTTGTGGGAAGATTCATGAGGCTGGTTTGTGCCCAATCAAAGAATTGTTCAATCAGAAGTGGAAGTGGTACGTGCTGACCAATCATGTCGACATGCTCCCACCAGACGTCAAAAAGATGTTAAACTAGATTGCTCCCCAGGTTGGAATCTGGTTCAAGCAGAGTGGTCTACGTTTAGCATTTATGCATACGTAGGTAACAGAGATAAGTACAAGGAAAAAGAGATAACTGACAATACATATTAAGCTTAAATTGTCCCGATTGGTGTCCAATTCAGTGGATGAATATTCCCGATCAAACGCCATCAATGAATTGGACCTATAGTCTGGTAAATCTCGTGGATATTGGAAGAACCCCCCCCGACAAGTGGTTTAAACAGGTGAAATCTAGTGGAAAAATTAATAACGAAAATGATATTACTCGACTCTGAGACGGGGTCTCAACTGTCGACTCAACCTTTGATCGTAAGGTCGGATGTCTCATAGAAGATACTCAGAGGCAAGAATCCGTCGTGATTGGTGAAGTTCCTACATGACGGAAGGCCAAACACGTGTCCATATCACCTCGGCCGGTTTTCTGGTTTATTATTTAATGTTTGGGTCGGCCGTCTAGCCGGCCTGATGCTATACTGGGGATGGAATTTATGGTCCCGGCTGGTATACGACTCGAACTTCCCATGGAACCCCGACCTACCGGACAAAGAATATCTGGTCGACGTCCCGATGGTAACGAGGGGCAGTACGAAAATATTGTGGTCACCCGATCGGTCGATTTAATGATCCGATCGGCCAAACGGCAACAGAAATTATGGCGAACGATGGGCTTTTATCAAGGGGATCGGCAAATCTAGTTATATTAGAATTACTAAGTTCCGATCAGTGAATGATCGTTCACGAGAACATGGGTATAGGGATGTGGTTGCCTATGGCCGACAAATGGAGTATGTTTCGATTGGGTCCCGTTGATACACCTAGTGACAGAACCTGGCGTACCAGGCCACTACTGACCTGACCAGTAACGGGAAGTCGGTAGGCGAAGATACTCACCTTAGTAGACAAGCCACTTGCACTTCAGTTTTCTAACGGGCATGACGATGGTGCTATAGGTACTGGTCAGGAAATCATCTTCAAGGTTGGCCAGTGAAAATAGTATCGAGGAAAGTCCGAAGGTCGTGGACGTTACCACGGTCGGCCCGCATGCGACGACCGAATTGAATGATGACGGTAGTGATCGTCTTCTCAAAGTCGACCTGATCACCAATCGGAAAAGTGTCAAAGCCGATCGGGTAGAGGATGTTGAACCAAGGGATCCGCGGTGGTTCTTAAAATCGAAAGCAGATCGGAAGACGGATGACCTACAGTATCTAGGTCGACCCCAGGTCAGGTCGGACGTTGAAGACGAAGATGGCTACGACCCGGTTCCGAAACACTGCGATCCAGAAAAAGTCCCGGTCGTGATATAATACGCGAGCAAATGGGCGATCGGCTGCCTTGGTTCAGGACCATGATGGGGTATACTGCCCCGTCACGTTCACAAGTCGGAGCTTGAAGCCGAACGAAGTTAATTATGGCGTTGTAGACAAGGACGTATTGAAACTGTTACGTATATCGGATGATGCTATACTATGTTGGTGACCAGACCGATTAAGGTACTCACAAGACAGTACACCTTGTGTTGGTTGTTATCATCGACCGGAATCGATGGGAGATTGGGGCGATGGCCGGCACTGTTGTCGCAGTGGTCATTGGAGGTCTTCAAATGTAGTAGGGGCGAGGAAGAATTTCTTGGTACCCTGGCGGTCAGCATAACGCCGCGGGCAGAAGCCGATGAAGCTCTGATAAAAAAATCACCCCGGAAGCAACCTAGGGAGACGATCATTCTTCCTCCAGCAGCCGTGAGTCTGAACCAAGATTTGGCCGTCATAAAGTTCGATGGATCGGCAAGTGTTAAAAAGTTGTCGGGAGCACAGTGCTCTTGTGCTGTAGTCGCTCTCGGAAATTCTTTTTAAGTGCGAACACCCACGGGGGAACCAGAAGACAGATTGTCGGAGGGGTACTCCGTCCATCCAAGTCTTGGTCCAGGTCAGCATCGAGCTGGCTAGACCGGTCACTTCCATCACGTTGGCTGTGACGACTGGGATGATCCATCCCCTTAAATTCCACCTTGAATAACCGTCAGCACTGGCGCTTACGCTCTCCTAGTGGACTCTTGGACGAAAAGTTAAGATGCTGGGTTAGGGCAGTAGGACTAGGGTTAGGACTAGGGTGATCCTGGGCGGAAATCTTCCCCGGAGAGCGGACTGGCGTTATACTTGGTTTCAGTATACCGCAAATGCTGGACCGAAATTACTCATTCGACCAGCCAAACCAAGATAATAAGGGGATTTCTCCAATCTAATGGAACGAGATATTAACTGTGGAACATTGCTGGGAAAGATCGAAGTTGATGTGAACTCCAAACAATAATCCACAATCTTCCACAGTAAGCCAAAACTCGCCTTCCCTTCCAATACTATAATACCGTGTTCCAAACACGGGCGAATTTAGTGGGTGTACAATTTTTAAATAACTCCCGGTCAGAGAGCTTCCGGTGGGTTTCTTGTAACCTTCCCCGGGCAAACCAATGACAACTAGAGGGGACCTTGTTAACCCTTGCTCTGATCCAATAGCGACTTTGTCTTAGAAAGAGAAAGGTATACTGATTTTATCGCTAAATCCAATATAGAACTATGGTGTACCACACAAAATATGACGGCCGACCTGGCCGGTTGTTTGTGTACCTTACCAAAAAAACTGTGATCGACCTGACCGGTTGCTTGTGTACCTCACAGGTAGCTTGCATCTTCCTTTTAGCCACCCGATTGGCTAACGATTCCTCCGTGAAGCCTCACATACGTCCCTTGATTGCGTGCACTTACCATAGACCACCTTGGTAGGATAGTTCTGCCCCACAGGTCAGTCCCGGGCTGCAGTGCTGACCTGGCCCAACCTGACTATCCTGGTCCATCTTTGCTGCCGCATTTCTTATTAGTCCGGATGTTTTCCTGACTGTGAACTCGCCTTTCACTCCTTTCACATCTATGCGCCGATCTGGCCATTTCGACCACCAATTTGGGCCACTCAGGGATGGACCTAGCTATGTGTGTTCACATCGCGCAGTTGATTTATCCTGGAACCGCTTCACCACAGCCGCCCTTGAGTCATGTCGCATCCGCACAACGGTTGAGGCACGATCTCACCCGACTTAGTTTTCAATACTCCCTCGATTCGATTAATCTTTTGTCCACCTTTTCCAATGACCTGGTCGGAGTGGTCCATGCGCCAGCCATAAGCCTCAGACTGCCCGTCCTTTATCCGTTTTGATGCACTTTCAGTTCTGCTTATCCGCCCCGACAATACCTGCCGAGTCATCCAGATCGGATCCGCTATCTAGCATACCTGAGATCCCGAATGCTCCCTCCTGCTCTCCGGACGTTTCCAACCTAACTGTCAGCTTGTCTAGTGACAACCAGAGCAGATCTACCGTACCAAAGCACCAACTCCCACGAATCCATATCAACATATTGTTGTGAACTGGATGGAACGCGCGACGCCGTTCCATGAGACATGTCAAGAATCGCGACTACATTTACGTCGAAGTGACCGGCACAAAGACCGTTCAAACAATCTTTGCTAGGTTACCGTCCTTTGTATTCTGTCGATTATCATTAACTCATGCCTTGGATAGGCGTGCTCGCGCTAAGTAGCTGGTATGCTGTTTCTTCTGTTAAGAGAATGAGTCACCGGTCTCAGTCTACATGTTGGGAATAATGACTTCCATTTCTTATGATGTTCGTCGATTGATTTTACCTCGTTTAAATAAAATCCTGAGACCAAGACAAATTTTCGCTGTCGGGCAACTGCACTCTTTTTCGGGGGCACCAACCACACGACGAATCAGCTATAAAGAACTATTTACTTGGCGTTGTCATTTATCATAAGAATTAGGCTATATGTATCTTAAAATTGTCGCTTGCTTCACACGGCAACTTTAAAAACGTTAACAGAGTGTACATGTATACCGGCTTTTCAGAGTTGATGACGAAGTGATTTTGCTGCTGACGGTTGAATACTCTTGGCCTTTTGTTACTACAGGTGTTTGCTTCAGCCGCCAACAGCACGGCTCTTAGGGTGCTGCCATCATCCTCTGAAGACGAAGACGAAGACTTTCTCGGCCACGAATTAATCGAATCGTCGCCCGATTCAGACTTATCCTCCTCGCTACCCTCTTCTTCTGATTCATCACTGCTGTCTTCCGACTTCGACGATGCTGATGAAGACTTGAGTCCATTTATTACAGTATATTGTACCTTATTGATGGTACAGGGGGTGCGAATATCCGAGAGAGGAGGGGGGGGCGAAAAACATCTCCCTGCGCACATCACAATATTTTTTTAAAAAGGTCCGTATTCGGAACAGGAGCATATTTTTTGTTTCAATTAAAAGATATCCAGATCGCCCGGACGCAATTGTTTATACTATAGGTAACACGACAAGTTTGTCCGACTTAAAAGTTTTATTCTCAATATGGAAAACCCAGACTGTTTGTTGTTCTTTAGAGGATTGTGGTTCATAAAATAAAGGGTCAAAATGTAGTCGCAATTAGGTAAAACAGAAGCATTAAATCATATTGACCCCATAAAACCAGATTTAGAGGAAAGAGCAGAAGTTTTGGCTTAATAACGTGCCTTAATTGATTACTTGATAGCCCTCGCAGCTCTTAGCTTTTGCATTTTTGGTGACTACACCCCTTAAGTCTATCATTTGAATGCCTGATTAGCACCAATAAATGGTCAATGCAGAAGAAAATATTGTCAGCTTTTGGAGAGAAATCGTTGCACCCCCTTTTGATGCAAAGACGGTTAAAAATGACGGACCTGTTGTGCGCACATCAGGAGATGTTATTCGCACCCCCCCCTCCTCTTGGATATTCGCACCCTCTTCTACCATGAAAAAAGGTACAACGTACCGGGTTTTCAGATGGATAGACTCTAGCAATCTCAATGATATTATGCTTCTGTACAACCTCCGGCCAATGACAACACTGCCCCCCCGCCTTTTCGATCCGGTATATACGGATCGAGACAACCTGACGCGGTCCATGTCGTCTATGCAAGCTGATCTTTTGCTCAGCCAGGATAACTGTAGGATTCTGCAGCTGAACTGCTCAATCTTCCGCTGACTGCTGAATCATATCACGCCTCAGCTACTGAACTTGAGAAATGATTATCAGACGGTTCGGAGCGAGATAGCACGCCTCCGTGCGGTGGTGGACCAGCTACCTGACGCACTCTAACAGGCTACGCATTCCGCCTCCCGAGGTAGCGGAGCTAAAACCTCGCCTGACCAAACTGTTACCAGACCAGCCACCTGTTTGGTCAGGGCGTCCACCCGAGTTTTTAGCTCCGCTACCTCGAGAGAGTCGGAATGCGTGGACGGTTAGCCAGGTCAACGGCCTGGATCATAACTACCTGGACTTGTTACCAATCCGAAGTTCATTTTCGGAACCTGACCTTCGCGACCAGATAATAAGCCTTGGAGCTCAAGTCATGAATTTAGCGCATGAGCGTGACCGCATGGTAGTTGCAGTTTCTCTTCTTAAACAGGTTTCAGGCTTACTTCCTCCGGGGCAAAATAAACGCGGCATTCACACAAAATCCATCGTAATTGGTTCAAAATTACGTTTTAGAGAAAACGGATTGGATGGAAAGGAAACACTAGAGCTTCTCTTTTTGTCAATATGTTTTTCTCATTGGATCTCTACCCATGGCCGGCGCTGTAAATTTCCGCCCTAGTATAAGTAGAAGATGATATTCAGGACGTGCTAAAATCCTATAAAGAAGTGTATCAGCAATAGTGCCGCTGGGGGACAAATTTCCTACTCCTCAAGATTGCCAGATTAAGCGCTTTGTAGCCAAGGGAGGTCCGAGCTCGATGCTATTGTTCAGGTAGCAGATACCCCAGTTTTCAATGCTAGAAGCGCCTGAACATAAAGAATATTCATTTTCCATTGTTTGGATGCACTTGCTGTCGTTCAGGAATGCTACGAGGCAAGAGGATTACTACATCAAGACATATATAAGCTAAGAAGATTCCTTGCTGCTGTGGTCCGACAAAGGTTGTAACAGGCTAGCTGTTACAGGCTTACACTGTATAAATTGCAAGTGAGGAAGCGTGCAATTGGATAGGAACAAATGAAATTTGTTCCTCAATAGTTTAAGTAAAATGAAACTTAGGTGTGGATTAATTAATTGGCTAAATAGTCCCTTAGTTATATATAACCAAGACACGTGGCTGCAAGACGGTAAGTTTAAGAGTGAATATATTATGAGAGGTTTTAGAACTAATTACTATAATTAATCATACAAAATACGTAGTATAAAACTCTTGGATTCGGTATTTACATCCGAATCGGATTTCCTTGTGGATTATAATAACTTATAATCAAATATTCACATTTCCGACAGTAAGTCTGAAATTGAACTGTGATATTCCAACTTAAATATCACTTATGTAATGGTACCCCATTGCAAAGGTACTTTATTGAATTTTTTCTTGTTATTTTTTATAATTTCTTAGTGTGTATGTGTCCTTATAAATAGTTCGGCCATTCTTTTCTAATTGTAAACTCGCTATATTGAATATTTGTCTTCGATGATAATCCTATGATATCAATTTATATTTGCAGCGTTTGTTTTGGATACCTGTTTTTTCCGATCGTGTTTTTTTGTCCCGGAGGAAGTAGTTTCAATTGCTTGGTGCCTTTAAGATACATCGCGACACGCTTGCGACCTTGGAATCTGTCAGAGTTAACGCACGCGTGTGACGGGTGCACTGCAAAACATATGTCCGGTCTCGGTACACGTGAAATCCACAACAAACTGCCAAGCAGTGACTAGAATCATTGACGTCAGCATATCTCCACCTGATTTCACAGGTAACCTTCTTTGAGACTTCATGCATTTCAATATCAAAAAAATGATGAAACTGCGTTTGCCTCCTTGAACACATGCTTTTCCAATTGTTAGCTCTTGGTCATCTCAAACCCGTGGTCTGGACATCCTTCAATTCTCATTCCTAGAAAATTTTAAGGTCAGTTAATTCCTAGAGCGTCGTAGCTTCAAAACCCCAACCCGCACCGCGAAAACCGCACCCAATCCCCGCAACATCCGTTCACTAGTGCGATTTTCGACCCAGCTACCAGGGGTCGTCAACATAGACATCAACTAACAAAATTCAATTTTTCGTTATTTTGCATGAATACGACCGTATCTGACGGACGTGAATTTTTTTCATGTCCAAAAGTGTCTTTTGCAACAGTTCATACCAGTCCCCTTCCTTGCCTGTGTAAAAAACTTTTTTTTTCACTTGGGTGCTAATTCCTTGTCAATTTTTTTTGACCCCGAATTCCACCAAATTTTCATCAATTATATCCATACCTTGCGGTAATTACAGATTATTTCCATAATCTTCGATTAACAAATGACATTAATCGATTATTTTCAAGCTTTGTTGCTAGATTTTTGTTTTTTTACCATATGTAATTTTGATTTGACCTTGATGAATTTCTCTTTTAAAATACTTTAATATTTTTTTAGTTATTTTAGGTTTTGTTGTTGGAATAACCACTTTGCAAGGTAACGGCAAATTTATACCAAAAAAGTGTAAAATATACCACTTGTGTCAATGGAAATATGGATTATATACCACTAAACAAAATCCAGGTGAGCTCGGATAAATTCTATTTTTGCCTTGAAATCGGGTCTAAAACTTTCGCCCGAAATCGAGCTAAACAAATCATTCATAGGATTATTGCAGTAAGGAAGATATAAGAAATCGGGTCTAAAACTTTCGCCCGAAATCGAGCTAACAAATCATTCATAGTAAGGAAGATATAAAAAATAAGAGCGTCAGTCTCCAATACCGTTTATAACATACACTGTGCTTATGTCCAGACAGGTGAAAATATAGCTGTTGCACTCATAGCCTACTTTTGTGTCTTACTAATGGTTCAAAACAACAACGAAATAATGTTTTTTATGTCTTCACTAGACAAACAAATAATCAAAACGAGTGAACAAGTAACTAAACACAGCTATGCCACCGAATGACATGGAGCAAAATTGCACACAACCAATATTCCAGTTATTCACTCGATAAACGTAGACCACCGCCTGGATTGGGCTCCTCGTTGATTTCTAGATGTCTCCTTGCGCGAAATTTTTATTTTACCAACTAAAAGCACGCGAGTTGCTACTAAACAGTCTACCATCACATCTGCCATCACGACACCAATTGTAAACTACGAATTCGATGCACAATACATTACAACGGAAATAGTAAAAACTGCGCGTCAGAAGCACCTAAGACCGTGAAATATATTCTATCGTCGCTTGCGGTAGACCCTGTAGAAATATACGTCATTGGAATGGCAAATGGCTCGCGTGTCCAGATCATGTCGGCAGCAACACATCCTGAATTTTGCTTTTTGGTATACAATTCATACTTCCATTGGGGCGTTCCCTCGAGGATGATCAGGATCGTTTTGTCGATAACTAGACCGTGGTGTCTGCCCAACAGACAGAAATGGAGAGCATGTCGAGGAGAACGAAGCGTTAATGTCCATATCAATATTGGAAACGTGGAAGTAGTGGTAGACGACACCCATGGGGCCGCACCCAGAGAGCTGGATCGGGATATTTTGGCCTTGCCAGATTGGCCTTGATGTTATAGCACGCTCGCCTGCTGGTGCGCGCCCTTGCGAACGGCTTATGTACACATTCTAGTTAGTTTCATCCGAATAGCAAATGAATCACCGTTGTTCCTGTACTTCCCGATTTTTTTGAGCGCAAAATCACAGCGCTGGAGTTTGTTTACCATTGGGCTTGCTCCATGCGCACTTGCTTCAGCGTATATATTTTGCCCTCCAGGTGTAGGCTAATAGTAGACTGGGAATGCTGCACCTCGTGGTCTTCCCTGATCTTTGCACTCATTTTCTCGAGAGTCATCGTGCAGCTGTTTAAAGGATATCATGATCTCTGGTGTGACATTAACGTTCTTGGAACGGAAACCACCACCTCCACACGGCGCGACGCTGGCATCCGGTACAACGCTCCTTGAGAGAACCCATTTTCCTTCGCAACGGCGATCTGGTTCTTGCCGTCGACGATGGCGTTGAGGACGCGCTAGGGCTCGGTCGGCGTGTGTGTTGGCTGCTTAGAAGGTCGTTGTACGTTGCGAGATAATGAAAAAAGAATACTGCTGTTCGATACAATGTGTTATTCCGTGTTAAAGTTTATAGTACGATTTACCTCCCACTTTGATTCATTCTAGATCCTAGTTTCACCTCAAAAATGTGTATCGGCCGATCTAGCAAAAATTGAGTGATAATCGAATTATCCGATTAGCGAATCGGGTCTGTCAGCCATGCTGATCGACCGGTTAATTCAGTTCATAATAACCAAAGTGCCAGCATTTAACCAGCTTAACGTCCAACAAGAAAAATAGATTGGTCGTCTTGGCTGGTGGAATATTCCGACCTGTAGTCTGTCATCTGGAGGAAACCCGGTCGGTCACTTCATCATGTTGAGAGCGGTCGGCCCACTATGATCAGCTTATTCTACCACAGTCATCGGTTTCAACCAAGCAACGGTACTTTCCACGTACCACTTTCTCCATACTAGTCTATTCATCTAAAGAATGTGCACAAGGTTTTTATTGGCTAAATGTACCATTATTTAGCGGGTGACCTTTCATCTGAAACTGCGCACCAAAATTGTAATTCGAAGCCGACAAACAACCACACTATTCGCGCTGTTTAATTAGCAGGGAATGCCACGACCACCACGACGAGTAGATCTGTCCGCGCGCGAAAAGGCTAGGATCGTTGCGTTTCTTGATGTACGCTTGCGGCCTGACGGCACCTTTCCCCGCGGCGCCAAATCTGAAGCAGCGACGGTGTTTGGGTGTCATCGAAACACCGTGCACCACGTGTGGGAGCGCCGCAACATTAACGTTGCCCGGAGAGGATCCGGAAGAACATTCAAATACTCTTACGAGGAGATCTTAGATCGCGTCGCTGCGGTTCCGATCAACGAACGGACCTGTATTCGATAAACTGCCGCTGGTGCCAATGTGGCATACACAACACTACGCAATTATATTGGAAAAGGTAAACCGCTACGCCGTTCTACTGGACATCTGAAGCCGAAGATCACGGCAAAACACAAGCTGGGACGTCTCAAATTTGTTTTATCTTTTGTTGAGCGCCCGATAGGTACGACCTGATTGCTGTTTCGAATATTGCGAATCTTGCGCGTGCTCAAGAAGAAAAAAAATGGCGAAGTGAAAAGGGTCCAGATCTCGGAACCGTCCAAGATTGGCAAAGTCTTGACGGAAAAGACGACACGCCGGCACATTGTGCTCGTGTTGCTCATTATCATTGTGTCGCAAATCATTGATGGGACGGTGGATTTAACGCAAGACAATTTCCAGACGTCTCAATTCGAACGCCTGGATCGGTATACGCAAGATTACAATGTTAGTGGGACTGTGACGCGAGACCACATACGAAGTGAACTCACCATGAGTTTGTGTGTGCAAGTTTTGGCTGCCTCCGTCTTTGACACAGGCACCGAATCAAGTGGCACCGGTTTGGACGACACACTTTCATTCTCTTCGTCCGAAGAAATCATGTCTTCTTTGTTCACTAGATCAATGCGAGGAGGTATCGGGCTGAGATTTTCCGCCAACGAAGGACACTAGGTCACCCACCATCTTTATATTCGTACCAATTATTTTTTCGCGTTGTTATCCAACAATTGCGCCCAATTCGCACCTTCAAGAAATACTACAGATTACCCAACATTCCAGCAGCTGGATCAATGAACACTGCTATCTCAAACCATGATTGCGGCGCTGTCATCACTGTTGCAGCCGTTGTAAAATTGACTCTTAATTATTACGTTGAATCCGATTGGACAAAAATGTTTTTGGGGTCTTGAAAAACCTATTTTTTAATTCGACGTATTGTGTGCTCTGCACCACTTTTTAGGCTGATCGCGAAGGCCCAATAGATAGAACTCGTTTAGACAATTCTAAAACTGTATTTTCGTGTAATATCACTGCGATGGTTTCGTTTTGCGAAGGATTTAGTATCAGACAAAAAATGCTCACATTAACCCTCGTATTGACGCCAAAACACCTCAAACAAATGCCTTAAAATTCCACCGCATAGAGACAAGTGATGCAAACTCAATACTGAAAGTTGTACCAAAATTGGAGCTGTAGTTTTTTCGATACCTCATTTCTCCGTTGTGCACATTCTTTACCTGAACAGACTAGTTTGTCATTAGCAGTTTTGGTGAGGGCAACACAGAGAGCATCACCTACCTCGGGTTTGCCACCAACAAGAACCAAGTCATTTCCGCCGGCAGGTAGCCGCTAGCCATGACCCCAGAGATGTATGACAACAGAAGTGCAGAATCCCAAGTAGGTGGTTTCGCGTATGCGGTGGAACAATACAACGCAATAGGTATTGCGGCGTACTGGGTATGCTCTGGTACTAATAAATGTGCTTAGTTTCCAGAGACTAGTTCTTAGGAGAAACTAAGCTTCGCGGTTATTTGTCGCTACAAAGGGTTGAATACAACTAGTTCCACTTCGCGTTTGTATTTTTATGTCTAGGTTGTCAACGTATTCAATCGAGCTCGAGAAGAGCCTGGTGTAGCAGCTGTGGAACGAGAATTGCACACTTCACACGGTAGTGACATATTCGGCACTTTGACCTCTTGCGTTCCATGGTTCGATTTGTTTTCTTTCAGCTCGTACAAAACATGATGGAGCCCAACACTTCACTGCATCGCTTTGCGCCTCGTTAGCTTAAGTCCACTGCGTCCGAAACCTCTCCGAGGTTTTCGTAGTCTTGAATTTCCCTCTGAAGCGTCTCGGATACTTTACAACTGCATTTCTAACTGTTCTAGCGCTTATCTAGTTAATGTCTCAAATGCACCAGACCAAACAAATCGTACACCACATCGCATATGAGACAAATTCAGCGAAAATGTTGAAGTCGCCTTGTTTGCCAAAGCTTAAGAGGAAACGAAAGAGTGTCAGCACTACAGGGACGACTTTTTCTAGAGGAATAAGGAAATATGTAACGGATTATTTCCAGTTGGTCACCGAAGCATAACACAAAGATAGCGATAAACGTTATCTATATCGAAATAGCAAGGATTAATAGAAAAGATGAGGTCGCCCCTGGTAATTCTTCTGATCAGCTTGGCGATTTAATCGGGCATGCCCATCCGATCGGACCGATTCCATATCAACATCGGCAGGTGTTGGAGCTGACTTAGCTACTGACCGGTCTTAAGTCCGTCTTGGTTGCCATGATCGTCCCTGGCCCGGTACATGTTGTTGCGATCCACGTTGTTCATGTAATAAACGTTCCTTCATGGAAGTACACATGGTTCGCATCTGGTCAGGGACTCCGGATATACCTGCAAAGTCATTCCTGGTGGTCCGATGACCCTCCACGGTATCTTGAGGGAGCACATAGTTGTTTTCCGACCCGACTCGGTAGGCTTCTGATTTTTTCTCCCGCCTCTGTGCTTCGATCTTGCCGATCAGCCCGGTCACTTTTCGGACCTGACGTCATGCGCGTTTATCCGACAGACGAATCGGTAGAATCCGCTAAAGACGGGGCTGAGCCGTAACCCGAATCGTCGTCCTGTGCAATGCTAGCCATAGGGTGTTCAATCAGTTTGTGATCAGTGCGAAGTATCGAGCAACGGTAGTAGGTCCGGGTGATTAGCGGCAACCAGCGATAACAGGTGGTCATATAACGTTACCATGACATCTTTGATCACTTCGTTATCAAAACCGAAAAGTTCTTTCACCTTACAGACACCGGGACTGATGCCGACTTCCTTGATCAGTCCGAACAGGTTTCTGATCAGGTTGACTTTGGTACCAGAGGTGATCTGTCATTTCGATCGACCTTCCAACTTCCCGAAAATCTTGGGGCAAATATTTTTCACGCTCTGGTTGGTCTCAGAAAATTATTGAATTCGCGTAAATAAAATGTTCGTTCGATATCTTTATCCGTGATCGATCCATTTTATACGGTATTTTCGCTTCGTCATCTTCTGCTTATTTTTGATGTATTTTTTTAGGTGGATCGTATTGATCCACCCCCATCTTATTCTGTTCTTTTTAATTTTTTTCTTTTTTATACATAGGATCGAGATCGGGATCTGGATCCTTTCCCAGGTTAGAATTAGCTTTACCATAACCCGGACCGGCTTCGGTCGAAACCTTATAGGAAGCATTTTTATCTTTAATATCGACCCGGCACTTCTCCCAACCAGGCCGATCATCGGTTCCTTTAATTTGGGCTGTATCGGAGGCGATACGCCTTCCTCCAATACACTAAAAAAATCCTCCACTTTGATCGTGAAATCTTTCTCATCATCAGAGGAATCACGGTGATAACCAGAATCACCAAGTGATCTAGGCTCGCGCACCATTGTGGTGGAGCAGTTTCCAAATCCGAAACAGAATTTCTTGGAGGAACCCGGATTCCCACTGGAATTATCGGAGAGGGTACTCCGCGAATCCTGGTCGATCTGTTTATCGGACTGATCACCGCTAGGGCTATTGGCCCGATCATCCCGGTCTTCCCGACCGGTCATCTTGAACGACCGGATCCATTTTAACTTTCATATCACCTTGCGCCCCCAATGGTTCACGGTGGTTACACTCACTTAGGTGGACTCTAGATGAATAAGACTTTCCCGACCAGGTTGAGGGAAGTGGCTTCTTCGGGACGGATTATTCTTCGATGAAAATCTTCACCAGATGACGGATAAGAAGTGGTACATTATGAAAAAGACCGTATTAGTTGGGTCGGGAAGTTTCGACCGACCGGACCAGCCAATAACGAAAGATAAACATTAACAACTTTGAGATACGTAATCCACGATATAATCCAGAACAATTCTGTCCGGGGACTTCCGGTGAACCAAAGTGCGTCAGTGCGCGTCTCAATCGGGTATAAGCTGAACTACAGGGAGCCTCACTAATCCTGTTCTTCCAATGACCGCCGACACGTGGCGGAGCGACTCTTTGTTTTGGGGGTAAATTCAATCTTACATTTTAAAATATAAAAGCTAAGATCCAATACTAAGTGTACCATACACCAACTTATGTGACTTACCTGCGCTTCGAACTTGAACATCCCATCACATGATTGGGTGATATTGCCTTCAACCAGCCTTCGAAATAACCCAACCACCTTTGCCGTCCTTGTAATTCTATTCTGGTCGGGTCATCCATGCCGGGCGGTCCGGCCCTCCGGACCCGATCCCGGACCCTTGGTCCCGATCTCGCTCATCCAATACCCAATAACACGTCATCTGGTAACCATGGCCTTCTTTAGACTTCAATGTGACTGATCAGAGTTCATGATCAACCATAGAGTCCAGATTGCCCGATTGGTAAGGTGAGTTGGTCAGCCATGGCGGCTAGCGTGCCGGACTGGCTCATATCGCCCGAAACGTCCATACTCGACCATAGTGCGATCCAACAGCTACAATAAAATCAAGATCCAGACATTTGGATGCACCCCAACTGGTATTTTAGTAATTGGGTCTATCCGGTTCGACATTTTACCTATCCATGGGTAGTCACGTAGCTTTGCCGAGCCATTCTAACCCAACAGCCCATGATCCGATCCGATAACGGTGACTTCCAAAGTTTCTCAACATATTCTCCACCTGATCCCCTTATCGCTCGTACCTTTCCGGGTGGGGTCGACTTGCCCCAGTTGGCCAACTGTCATTTCCTACCCATCCATAATGGCTGGTCCCGAGATCACCAATCAGTGCAGCTGTGTGGACGACTCACATTTACATTCTTAAGATCTGCTTGACCACAGCTGCCCCTGAGCCTGATCGCAGCCGCACAACGGTAGCGATCCGACTCACTTCATATGGACTTTTACCGACTCAAGAGCAGGTCTGGCTCAAATCTTTCTCCCGCTTCCACAAGTGCTCCTCCTTTTCCGCTCGCCATACGCAGGCCACCTCGCCGACCGCGGTTTCAACATCTATGGCCGCCCTGCCCCAGCCCTCGACAGCTACATTGTCTTTTTCGAGTCGTTTCCTCCATCGGCTCAAGCCGTTTCAACTCCTAATTGAGGGAAACGGTCCGCTTGCCTTGGGTGCGGCAGATGCGGTCGCCTACGAGAAGGTCTACGTAAGATGGTCGGACAGCTGGACTCGCCTTCTACGGCCGGTCAGATATTTTGGTCTCAACTTGCCACCCCGCAGGTTGCTCTGGAGAGACAGTCGCGTGCGTGGAATATCTTTAGTCGTTACCTCACTAAGTCCCGACCACGGAGCTCCAGGCTCGCGATTCCGCCATCAGTCTTGAGGCTTTACGCAAAGACTACGACCGACTCAACCATGCCAACGCTGATCTGGTCCGGAGTCGGTCGGAAATGGGGAACAGAATTCAAGCCCTACCTGCGGAGCATGATCGATTGTCCGCTGCAGGCCGACCTTGCGAAAAACCAAGCGTCAGAAGAGGTCGCGCAGACTGATAGAAGAAGAGAAAACTAAAACACCTGTGTGTCGAAGAAAAAAACTGAAGAAACCAAGAAGAAGGTTTGGTAGCGTGAAAGACAAAACAATTCGGGGTTTCGCGAAGACGAAAACTTAGTAAACAACAAGTTGAACAAGCAAATGAAGCTCAAGAAGCTTCGGTGATAAACAAAGCGGTAAAAATTGATGAATTACGTGGAGATTACGAAATTGGTGATTCTGTGGATTTTGTGTCCGAAGTAAATCCAAAAGGTTTTGGTAAAGCAATGAAGAGCGGGAACAAGATAAAGTCGTTAGCAGTCTTTAACAAAGAACAAGAAGCCCTCGAACAAAACGAAGTTTAGGTAATCCAAGATAAGCCGGCAAATTGTCGGCTTTTGTACACGAAGTGTTTTTTTTTACCAAAGCCGATCAAAATGGAGACATAGAAGGTTATATATCACGCCGGCGGAAACGGGAATCGATTATAGCTTGACGTGTGCTGCTGTAATCAAAATGGGAACTGTGAAATTTGTTCTGACGTTGTCAACGATTTGGGGTGTGTGTGCAAAACATAGAGACGTACCTAACGCTTATGTCAAGGCAATTGAAACAGAGCAAAAAAAGGTGTTTAAGCTACACAAGACACTCTACGGCCTAAAACAAGTAGAAAGACTATGAAATCGATTATTGCACTCGAAACTTATGGATTTAAATTTAAAAAAAATTAAGTTTGCCCGACATGTGCTTCTACTACAGACAGGATCTGCCATTGTTGAAATTTACGCTGACGATTTGTTAGTCACCGGAACCGAAGACAAGCTTGCTGAGAAATATTTCGTTTCAATGAACGACTTGGAAAGGGGAAAGTTTTAAAGTAACTAGGCATGCGGGTGAATTTTAATGAAAATGACGGATACACACTTGACCAAGAGGCCATGCATAATCGAGAACCTATTAAGAGATTTCAAGCTTGAAGATGCAAACCCGGTCAAGGTACCGATTAACAACGACTTCGGATATTTGAACCTCTAATGATCGAAATTATTGGAAAAAATCCGATTTGCCTTCGATTAAAAGTTTTCAGTCGGTCGTTGGTGCTCTCTTGTGGAGAAGTATATGCACACGTCCAGACATATCATTTGCTGTTCACATGGCAAATACGATGTTTTTGCCTTTGATTGAAAGCTTCCAGTCGCTCGTTTATGCTCTCTTGTAGATAAGTAGATGTACACGTCCAGACATATCTTTTGCTGTTCGAGGCGTACTCACGCCCCAAAAGATGTGGACTGGAACTTAGCGAAAAAATTGCAAGATATCTGAAAGTCCTAAGTTAAACATGGGCAACGCAAAAAGTCAAGACAGTGCAAGTTTGCTGTCACCGGATACAGCAATAATATATATTATGCAGCATCAAAGATGACAGGAAATCAACAACCGGTGGAATCGTTAAATTGAATGCGTCATCACGAATTGAATATGCAAGAAACAAGTCGGAGTGTCTTTGTCAACTATGGAGGCAGATTATTATGCGACATCCAAGGCGGAAACGAGATGCAAGGGCGATATGAAATTCTCAAAGAAGTGGGATTAATGGTAGTTAAACATATGACTACGTTGACAATCAAGCTGCTATCAAGGCAATTTCAGAAAATGTCGGATGTTCGAAGTTGTAGCACATCGACATTCGACTCAAATATATGGTTTGGAAATTGAACATTGGAGATACCAAACCGAAATATTGCGCAGCAGACGGTATGTTTGCAGATATTCTGACCAAAACCCGCATTGAGTAAAATTCGCATTGAGGAGGAGTGTTTAAAATTCATATGTAGTAAGAATTTGTTAGGCAGTGATTGGATCGATATTAATCGAACAGTTACTGTACTAACATTGTTAACGCCGAATTGTGAATAATGCACAAATGCTGCTACATGCGCAATGATGAATTCGCTCCTAATACTGAGAATCTCATCAGTAGGAGGCCTATTATCATGTTAAACAAATCTGATCAACCTGTAGGTAATTCTGATAAGCAATCTCAAAAACGTATAAAGGTTACCCTGTCGCAAGCTACTGTAGTTATAACAAACCCAAAACATTATGCTGTAGCTCTAAAATCTGATCCTAAAAGCACTGAAGCGCCAATATGCGTAGCAAAAAAACTAGATCAGCCTATAATTGTATTGGAAAAATAGCATCACAAATATTGGCAAATGCTTTACATAATTCAATTCACAAATAGTTAGCAAATTTCCAAGAACCAAGGTTCCAACCATTTTTCAGAGCTTGTATTAACGATTATATTTCGTTTTTGCTGTTTTCATTTGCATAGTCTGGGAATTTCAAAGAAGTCAAATATGACTTGTTGCAAAAAATGTATGTTGTATGAGCTTCTGCGCCACAATTTGTTTAGTGCTTCTGCTTTCTAGATCTCTTGTACTATGGCGAAGAAGACAACGCAGCGATGATGCCAGTGATGTATTCGAGAGAGAAAGCTGGGAACCAATGGGTGATTCCGAGAGCTGTCTGACTCTAAACCTATAGAACAATGTCCGTTTTATCATAATAACGTTTGTCTTGTTAAATGTTGCAATACAGGGCAAAAGGTGGCCGAAGTTAAAATAAAAAATGCGCGCGCTGTCAAGTGAGATTTCTACAATACACTTTATATTGTTAATAAAATTCGTCAAGCTGTACTTAGTGTTCTTTATTTAATATGCTAGTCTCGTATGAAGGAAACTTCGTGTCTTTCAGCAAGCCGCTGAAGCTTTGGCAAAAGCTAATAAATGGGTAAGGCATTTGCTAAATACTTTCCGCGAAAACTACTGATCTTGTGTAGCTTAACTCAATACTAGTCTGTTCAGGTAAAGAATGTGCACAACGCAGAAATGGCGTATCGGAAAAACCACAGCTCCAATTTTGGTACAACTTTCACTATTGCGTTTGCAGCACTTTTCTCTATGCAGTGGAATTTTTAGGCATTTATTAGAGGTGTTTTGTCGTCACTACGAGGGTTAATGTGAGCAATTTTTTGGGTCTGATACTAAATCCTTCGCAAAAAGCATGCATCTCAGCGATATTACGCAAAAATACAGTTTTAGAATTGTCTAATCGAGCTCTATCTGGTGAGCCCACGCAATTGCGCTGAAAAGTGGTGCAGAGCACGCAATGCTTCAGATTCAAAAGAAGGCTTTTCAAGACCAAAGAAAATATTTTCGCCAATGGGATTCCACGTAATAGTTATGAGTCAATTTTAGGATTTTTTAACCCTTGATTTAAGCTCTTCCGACACACACACAACTACATGTATTAGATTTGATGCTCACGTTTGTCACTTTCGTGTGCATCAGTTTGACAAGTTAGAGCAATATTGCATTACGGACCCAGAATGACGGCTTAAGGTGAAGTACATGCATCACATCGAACAATTCATGTACGTAAAATTGATTTTATCTACAGCAAAGCCAGCGCAGCCAGAAGTGACGCCTCCGTCACGTCTTGAAACGCGTGATTGCTCGCGAGTGTGGGCTTGAAAGCCTTGAGCTGAACGCAAGTGATACCCGTAGCAAGAAAAGGCTTCAAACGGGACTTAGAGACGTGCTAGGTACACGAACTTTTCATTTTTGTCAGCCTACGAGCAAATCCAAGCAAACAATGCATCTAGCACGTCGGGTTATTATCATGGACGAGGTCGACGGTATGTCAGGTGGTGATCGCGGTGGGACGGAGGAACTTATTCAGCTCATTAAAAGTCAAGACCCCTATAATTTGCATTTGCAATGATCGCCAGAGCAATAAAGTACGCTCACTGGCTAACACTCATTTGATTTGCGTATGCGTCGTCCTGTCAAGGTTCAAATTGGAAAGCGATTGATGGAAATCGGCATCAAAGAAGGGCTGCGTATAAAAAAGAACGCTATCGAAGAAGCTGCTATCAAAACGGCAATGACATCACTCCGAAAGCGTAAATATTGGTCTTTTGCGAATCCATTGGCGAGTAATCACTTCGGGTGCTGATCATCAGTCACCTCTTCCAGTCGGTTCAGTTGCGTGGATCAATTTATACGCATGAATCCTACAACAACAAGGACAAAGAGGATGAGCTGAGCGCCTTGCAGAACACCACAGAATCATCAATTTTCCACGTGCAGGTGGGCGTGTTAGAAATTTATAATGACTCAGTGCGCGACTTGATCAACACGACTAATAAGTCCCTGGAAATTCGTCACGATTTGGCAACTGGTGATATATGCGTTCCTGATCTGACCATGACAAGTGTGTCGTCTCCTCAGCAAACCATCGACGTGTTGAAGACCGCACAAACGAACCGGGTAACGGGTAAAACCAACTCAAATATGCACAGCAGTCGGTCACACAGTATTGTTATCGTGAAAATTTCGAAACGATGACCGGAAGGCAATGACGGCGATAAAGATCTTGCCGATTTTGATGTCGAAGAAGAAGGATATGGTAAGCTATATCCTGTGGATTTGGCTGGCTCGGAAAGAGTCAAGAAGAGTAATGTCAGCGGAGAAATGCTAAAGGAAGCTACTCATATCAACAAGTCTCTGTCAGCCTTAGCGGATGTAATGGAGGCGTTAGACAAGAAGATGGCTCACGTCCCATATCGCAACTCAAAACTGACGTATTTGTTGCAGGATGTACTGAACTCGTCGTGCAAGACTGTGATGATTGTTAATGTCGGTCCAACGATCGAAAATGCTAGCGAGACGTTCCGATCGTTGCAGCTGGCTGAACGCGTGCGCAATATTGTGGTGGGCAGAAACCAGATTGTGAAAAATAAAAAGGATATATTGTCTGCCAAGAAGGCATTTGCTGAACTTCAGTCTTTGAAGCAACAGATGCAAATCTCCAAGATAAAGCATTTTGCCCATGCCATAGCATTAACTGGTTGTACTCCCAAACTTTGAGCAACTCAAAACGCACTAAAACGACTGAGCTTGCACTTCATGGTCCAATCAACTAGTATCTTCCGGCTCGACAACTGTGTCGCACATAAATTCTGCTTGGCACCATGCAGATGCGTGAGCGTTAATACCACCTCACTACACATCTGCAGCTTCATACTGATATCTAAATCGATGTCCTTCTTTGATAGAACATTTTATAAATTGCCCTTGTCCATAAACCGCGAAATCCGTACCCGCCGACCTCGTGACACCCAGTAAGTTCGTGATGTTTGGATGCGAAATAGACACGAATGGTCGAGCCTAATCCATGAGCGTTTGGATGCGTACGTGTCTGTCACTTCTGACTCTACACGCTTAATAATCACCTTTTCGCCATTATTTTTGCCAACTCCAAATACGACCTGTTCCCACCGGTTTGACACGTGCCACATCACTCAAGAGTTAGCGAAACCTACTTTAAACAGCTCCGTAGTGAATTCAGTTTGCCCATTGACAGATGTATAATCCATCGTTCTGCACACCAATCATCATGCCAGTCAGTCAGCTATCAACTTCGAAAACTTATTACAAGAAACAAAAATCGGTCCTACATGCTCATGCTGCTCCGCAAATTTCATTCGTAGAGAAACTGTGGAAGTTTTGCGATCTTAAATCACTGTTTTATGAGAGAGACAAAATAACATTTATTAGTACTAGTAGTATCCAAATTGGAGCCTGTTTTGTCGATGCCGACGCACATTTCATTCAAAGCTTTGCCTGCAATCGGTTGGGATAGATCTGTGATCATTGAGTTTAGAATATGTCTGATCCATAATATCAACCACATAGCACAAGAATCGTCAGTATCTACGTCATACGGCACTTGAGAACTAGCAAATTATCTGTTGTAAAGTTTAGGACCGTTTACTCGACGCTACTAATCGGTAGAGCGTTCGATTGCGGCTTGAAGGGTCACTGCTACACTTTAAAAACATACGAAACAAAGACCGACGTCAGCGCCTTATGAAACCAGACAGATATTTAACGTACAATCTTTTAAAATTGGAGAAGTCAAGTTTTGAGGGTGTCAACATTGGTCTTGTACGTGCCAATAAGGATGAGAAAGTTCTGTAGATAAAAATGTCAAACATCCGTCCCAAAAAGGAAAAATAAGATAAACCTACACTTTATCGACGCTTGATCCTCGGAGCGCCAATAAACCTTAATATTCACAACAAAAATGTTGTCCATTGGTACCCTTTTTGTCGCCCGTTTTGGAGCACTGATACGACGCAGTGAGATCGGAAATCTTTAGAGTGAAGTCTTGTGGTGACGGACACGCGACGTCAATATTAAGTACTCGATGCCAGCGCGACGGCACCCAGCAGAGCTGCCACGAAATATCGGTCAGTGAAGCGCATGTCTGGGGCTTTAGGCGTTGGAATCAAAGTAACGGAGCTCCCTTGCATATTTTTCGCTGCTCCGACTGCGTAATGAGAAAGTTAGACCAATTATTAGGGGGATCAAAATGTGAAGCAGTAAGAGTTAATGATATCTACCTTTGCTGGATAATTTACTTAGCCTTAAAGTGCAATAAACCATAACGACGTCAAGCAAAACTCAGCAGCCATCACGCACACACTACGAGTTCCCGCTTCGAAAACCCAGTCGGTATCGTCGTTAACCGACTTTAGACGTTAATTTATATTGCATGGCCGCTTTGCCTCGCTCATATTCTACCACACTTGCCCTACTTGGTGGGTCGATCAACACTGTATTGATCTATACTACAATGGTTGGCGCGGATACTGCGGTGTTTGTTGGCTTCGAATTATTATTTTTGGCGCGCAGTTTTAGATACTACGTTCACCTCAAAATGAAGTAATATTTAGCCAATAAAATGTTTTTACCAATTTTGTGGTGTCCACAAAAAAACCTTGTGCACATTCTTCTGATGAACAGACTAGTACGTATAGAGTACTGTATGATTACTTGTTTTAGTTACACTGTGTCGAGCCTGCAAATGTATAGTACGATTTACTAATCTAGCCAGTACTAGTAGTACTCTAAAGTATATCTTATAGACGTCGATATCTTAAAGTCGACGCTCCTATTTTTGAAGCAGTTTCGAGGCATGTGAGATGCGGTACACACTGAAGGGTTGTCAAAAATTGTAGTATCAAAATGGCGCGCCACCAAGGACGAACAAGCATGCTTTATTTTTATTTTAGCGATGGCAACTGCATTATTATGCTATTGTTTTGTTTTACTGGTCTACCTACACCTTCAAAGCTAAATTAGTTTCCAAGCAAAGTCAGATTTTAGATCTTAGGAAAACAAGGTTTCAAAGCTGGGAATTGAGAAGTAGCTTTCTTGAGGACTAGCCATGCGAACAACTGTGGAGTCAGACGCTTCGTCTTGATATTCAAACTGCAATGGCCTTCAGGTCTTCAGCCAAATCAGTTTCAAAAATAGATAAGAGCACCTAGAATGAGCGGCAGAAGATGCAAGAGTTAGATGACAACATGACAGATTGAGAAATATACATTAAAATATGACGTGCTTAATTCAGTAAAAAATTGCATTACCTCGGGTCTTCGCAGCATTGCAAAACAGAATAAGCAACCCTTCTTACCGCGTGCTGCTAAATCATCCCCGAGAAACCGGCGCAGTGGCGTGGTTGGGTCAGATCTGATCCATCAAACCAAAAACCCGATTATCAAAAAAAGCAAAAATATATTATAGGCGACGCGCTTATAATTGAAGCAATTTGGTGTCATGTACCCATCGTCAATAAGATATACTTTAGAGTAGTGCAGATCGACCTATTCTGACCTTCGGCTTGTACTTAAAGTAAACCCTTTATGTAGGAAAATGCTGTTATGCGTGCGTATAAGTCATTTACCTTACCTGTAGCGACTAGATACCGATTAGTGTCTCTAGCACCTTTTGTAGTAAGAATGTGCCCTCTGTCGGTTAGTACAGTGGCTGGCTCTCAGGATAATGCGTCCGCGCTACTTACACATTTTACCGGCCGTTCTTCCCAATTGCTTAATTCAAAACAACCAGTACAAAAAATGGGCTGTATACAGACCAAAAATTTCGATTCAAAACAACCGTAACATTTTTCCAAATGACCATGGTACCGTCTGTTAAGGTTAGGTGTAATACACCACTGCAGAATTGCAGTACGTAAGGTATAATGTGCACAACCACTTGTCTGGGAGCGGCAGCTTGGGCGACCTTTGGAAACTGTCATGACAACTGTACAGCACTGGTGCTTGCAAACGTAAATTGAGGGAAATAACCATGAGTAAAAGTTAGAGAGGAATATACTGTTTTGCAAAACGTAAGTTGAGAAACAACCATGAGTAAAAGGTAGAGAGAAATACTGTACATGTACATGTGTTTCATGATGCACGAGTTAGGTTAGATTCCAACATGCCAGCACAGGATCAAGAAGATATGTCGACATCGTCTGTGGGACTCTTTGAATTTGAGCTTATTGACTTTAGTGGAACCACACGTGATTCCGTAGCACCACTTTTTCATCATTTGCTTTTAACAGGTCGTAGTCGGAGAGTTTATTGGAAGCGGTATTGAGTTTCTTTTACAGGCTCACTTTATCAATGAACGAACTCAGTGTAGGAACTGGGCCGGAGCAATATGTGATTCTACCGGTACTGGGTATGCAAAATCGCAAATATGCGACATTGATCATTTTGAAAAAAATCAGAACAGCCTGTTCTAGAACTATACGTATGGGTATACACTTTTATACATGTCCCGTATTTGGGTGGGCGTTTTGAATTAAACAATTGGGAAGAACGACCGGTAAAAAGTGTAGTTGTCCAGTATGCACTTCACTCGCTGCCTCTTTCCTTTCGCTTTTGGCAGTTCGTGTACCTTCACATGCACCATGCAGACCAGTCCCTGTTTATTTTTTCGTATTATTTTTATTTCTTGATACTGGCCGCTGAGAATTTGTTATTATGACCGCCCCTCTTCCATTGGCAGTATTATCCACACACTGTGGGATTAGCCATTTAACTGCTCGGACACCTCTTGTTGCGATAGCTCTCCAAACTTCAACTTGAAGCAAAAATCCGCCATTTTTTCGATAAATGACCGACAGTATTTGATGCTATGACCTTACTGATTACAGTGTTCACACACCTGTAGTTGTCAACCCATGTCGTGATCATGCCCTCGCCGATTGCAGTGGTCGCACACTTTAATTGTAAGTTGAGGCTGATTTCCTCGTGAAGACACCAAGGATGCTGAAGCTAATAGCTGCGAGGGCTATCAAGTAATTAATTATTAGGTATCATGAGGTTTGGTGATCCTCTGGTCAGCACTGATCTAGAAATATCCGTAGAGCATTACCAGTCAATGTCTGATAGATTTCTTCAACCCGAACCGCATCCGATTCCATTCGAAGAGGCCAAAAGGTGTGACAAAAGCTGATATTTACCGAGCCGGATCGGTCATCAAAACAACCCAGAAACCACTAGCCATGTCTTGTGAGAAGAACCATAAATCTTTATGGAATTCCTCGAGTAAATCGTTGATCAAAGGCATTGGATAGACCATCAACATCAAGTCTATTGACCATCCTATAATCGATACCGAGTCGGATGTCAACGCCGTTCTTCTTTGTCACGATCACGATCGGTGATGCCCACTGTGATGCTGAAGGTCGGATAATTTTCGTACCTAGCAAGCCCTTGATCAGGTCAGAGAACTTTTCCCAATATTGTGGTGCAATCTTACGGCAACGTTGGGCAATCGGTCTAGCGTTCCACACATCAATATCACAAACAGCTCCATAGGCGGCGGGAGGTAGGCCATTACTCTTCCCGATCAACAAATGTCGTCTTTTCCAGATCATTCTATTGTGTTGATCAATCTTTTCAGGAGTATTTACTTCGGGATCACCGCTTTGTATATCATCCAGGGTGACCTCTGGTATACTGGGTGACATTTCTGGCAAAACCTACATCTATTTTTCAATATCTTCTATGTACTGATCACCACCTTTGTGTATAGAAACTTGATCATCCAGCGAATATATTTCTTCCGATCCAGCATCAACCTGGATCGGCCTCGCTGAATCATCTGTTTGCTGGTCTTCTTCTGTTTTCCCTTCATTCTCAAAGCTACAACGGATTCCTCTTGTTCAAGTTTCTCTATCATATCAAGGTTTTCACTGACCTCATTGGTGGTAAAATTACCTTTGAGCAGATCATCATTGTTGTCATCACTCAAATCGGTCGTCATCAGTGATTCGACCCTAGTAACATTCAAAATCTGCGGACCTTTCTCAACACCGTTTTTTTCAGTCGGCTTCGCAGACGATCCCCTGATCAGTACCTTGATCGGAGTGGTATATTCTAGTTTTTCAACTACAGGTGAGATATCTTCATCTACCAGCTCGTCGTTACTGGTCAGGTCAGTGGTGGCTTGATATGCCAGATTTTGCCATTCAGTGTATCTTCGTGACCCAACCGAAACACATCCCATTTGTCGGGGTACTTTACCTTCAGAGAGCCACATCCCTATGATTATATCTTCGTGAACGATCAGAGGTTGATCAGAGATATTAGTAATCCTAATATAACTTGATCTGCCGATCCCTTTGAAAAGAGAGGGACCCATCATTCTCCACAAGTTAACCATAATTTCTGCTGCCGATCAGTTTACCTAATCATCACATCAGCCAAACGGGCTACCGCAATATTTTCATAAACGGGCTACCGCAATATTTTCATTGACCCATCTTAACCATCTGCATACGAACACCATACAGTGGATATCGGCCAGATAATTGTATCTGTACTTCATCCGGTAGGGTCAGGGTTCCGTGAGATAGGTCAAGCCGTATACCAACCGGAACCATGAAATCCATTCCTATTATCGCGTCCTGACTGGCTAAACAGCCAATCAAGGCATTAAATAGTAAACCAGGGAACCTGACAGGGCGATCTTAGCACGTGACCGGCCTTCGGTTATGTACGAACTTTCACCGATCCCGACACATTCTTGCCTCTGGGTATCGTCTATACGACATCCCGCCTTACGAGCAAAGGCGGAGTCGATAATTCAGACTTCCGCCCCAGAGTCAAATACAATAGTGGTTTTTACATTGTTGATTTTTTCATTAGATTTTGCTTGCTTAAGCCACTTGTCAGGAGAGTGATACTTCCAATATCCTGGGGATTCTCCAGGCAGTAGGTCCAATTCCATAATCACATTCGACCGGGAATATTCATCCACTATGAGACTATGAATTGGACACCGATCGGCACAATCTGACATATAACATATATTGTCAGAATTCTTCAACAGACCGGACCAACCAATAAAACGAGAGATAACAAGTAACCACGAAAAACCACGATATAACCACGATCTTCCACAGTATACCACAAAGTTATCTCCACGAAAACTTTTCCAATTAATAAAACGTGTTTAAATAACGTGGGCGTGAGAGTGGGGATTGAAACCTTTAATAATCCCGTTGGGGGACTTCCGGCAGCCAAAATGCGTCTATGTGCGTCTTAACCGGGAATTTAGTTGAGGTACAGGGGCATTGTTTAGCCTGTTCTCCCAATGACCGATCGACACGTGGCGGAGCGACTCTTTGCTTACGCAATATATAATACCTAATGTACCATGCACCAACTTATGTGACTTGCCTAATACTTCAAACTTGACTGTCTTGTCACATGATTTCCTGGTTCCACTGTAGACCGATCTTCAACTGATGTTCAACCTGGTTCGTACCACCTTTGACCGATCTTCAATTGATCTTCAACCTGGTTCTCGACTGATCTTCAACCGACCTGATCTTCGACTGACTCGACCTGGTCCTTCTGGAATCAGCTCGGAATCGGCTCGGGATCAACTTCTTGTGATAGTCTAAAGCCGGTCTCCAGCGTTGGGTTATCACCGACCTTGATAAGACTCCTTATAATCGGCATCTGGAAACTGGTCGGGACCGGGACTCGGGTCGACTTGAAATCATCTCGAGATCGGCCCGGGATCAGCTTTTCTCACTGATATAAACCCAACTTCTGCCTCGGACATGCGTTAAACCTTGTGAGATCGACTCGAGATCAGTCTTTTTAAAGGTCGACTTGGGATGATTCCTAGATGTCGATCAGGGCCGGTTTGTGCTGGTCTTTGTAACCTGTTTCAACTTGCTTCGGCTGATACATCCCATATAGATCACTGCTGTATATACAGACTTCTTTTTTACTTCTTTTGACTTCTTTTTTATTTTCTAAATCACCATGTCTTACGACTGGTCCGACGCATTTAATCGATCAACCAAATTCCATTATCACATCAATCAGACCACTCGGATCACAGATAGTCAACCTCGATAGTCACATTCCACCATATCCAATATATTGAACCACCCGTAAACCTGCTCTGTCGTTTATATCTAACTGATCCGACTTTTAAGTCGACCTTGTCCGGTATCTGGAAATCCTTTCCAGTCGTGATACTTCGCTGATCCACTTCGTCTGGGGCAGGGTGTGCTAACGGCGAACTTTGTAGTTTTTTCCACGTTTTCATTTACCTGTTATTACACACGAGTTTCGTCGGAGTTGATTTCGAAGCCTGCCGACCGGTGCTACGAGATTTGGCCAGGGCTGTCATGGTCCGTTCCCCTACATCAGTCGAATCATCATCAGAGTCAGGATCGGAGAGCCGTGGACATTTAGCAGGAGTCAGCGTACGAAAAAATTGCTTCTCAGTTTGCTGATCGTCGAACCAGACTACGTAAGACCTTGACCTGAATCGACGGAAGATTCGGTTGGAAGACTGGTTGCCGCAGGACTTGGTCTCGAAGTCTTGGAGGAATCAGGCAATGCAGAAGGAGATAAGACTTGTACGTCAACCGGAGATTGACTTGGTTCTGCATCAGCCGGCAAAAGTGTGAGCCGGCGAACAACTTGTCGGGGATCCACCTGATTCAGAAGGGTGATTGGATGGCCTATCGGCTTTGAGAACTAGGGCGTCAACCAACCGTGAGTATTCACTCAGGGCATGCCGAAATGATGCCAAGTCGGCATTCCGATCAGCGCACTGCGTATAACAGTGAGATCAGCGGATAAACAATCGCGTTCGGCCGTCAACTGTCTGACACGGTCTTCCGGACCCGATTGGTCTCGGACCAGATCAGCATGAAAAGCGTTGAGTTGGTCATAATCTATGCGTAAATTTGCCAAACGCTGAGCCAGGTCCGTGGATCGAGAATAGGCCACCGCGGCCCGGTTAAAGTATGATTCTAAGTGTTTGATTTCACGCACTTGGCGTTTCATTTCAACTTGTTGGTTGGATATCCTGGTGCGAAGCGTCTGGTTTGCCTCCGGCAAAGACGCTAGTTCCGAAACTATATTCTTTAACCCCACCCGCAGTCGGCTGGCGCCCGTCAAGCCCAGAGATAATGAGCCGGTTCCTTCCAGTAGAAGTGGCAGCTGCTCAAAATAACGAAAAGACTGACCCGGGGTAGTCCAGGTGGTGAAATTCAGGGGAGGGCGGAGGTAGGTGAGAGCCGGCCACGGTTGAAGCCATTGAAGTGGTCGAAGAAGATAAGCCGGCTCGTGATGGATACAATGAAGGCCCTGGTGAAAGATCCGGCGAAGAGGTCAAAAGAGAATCAGGGGATTGAGTCGGATCAGGCATAATCACCAGTCAATAAAACTGGCTTGAAGTGAGTCGAACCACAGTCGTTGTGTGGCTGCGATCAGACTCAGGGGTGGCTAAGGTGAAGCGAATCGGAAACGCCAATATAAGCGGTCCACATCTCGATGCTGATTGGTGGTCGCAAGGACACCCATCATGGATAGGCAGGATACAACTGTTGATAGGTGGGACATGCCGATCCAACGTCGGAATGTCGTTTGTAGTAACAGGTTACTGAAAACGTAGAGAAACTACGTTAGCACACCCTGCCCCAGACGAAGTGGATCAGCGAAGTATCACGACTGGAAAGGATTTCCAGATACCGGACAAGGTCGACTTAAAAGTCGGATCAGTTAGATATAAACGACAGAGCAGGTTTACGGGTGGTTCAATATATTGGATATGGTGGAATGTGACTATCGAGGTTGACTATCTGTGATCCGAGTGGTCTGATTGATGTGATAATGGAATTTGGTTGATCGATTAAATGCGTCGGACCAGTCGTAAGACATGGTGATTTAGAAAATAAAAAAGAAGTCAAAAGAAGTAAAAAAGAAGTCTGTATATACAGCAGTGATCTATATGGGATGTATCAGCCGAAGCAAGTTGAAACAGGTTACAAAGACCAGCACAAACCGGCCCTGATCGACATCTAGGAATCATCCCAAGTCGACCTTTAAAAAGACTGATCTCGAGTCGATCTCACAAGGTTTAACGCATGTCCGAGGCAGAAGTTGGGTTTATATCAGTGAGAAAAGCTGATCCCGGGCCGATCTCGAGATGATTTCAAGTCGACCCGAGTCCCGGTCCCGACCAGTTTCCAGATGCCGATTATAAGGAGTCTTATCAAGGTCGGTGATAACCCAACGCTGGAGACCGGCTTTAGACTATCACAAGAAGTTGATCCCGAGCCGATTCCGAGCTGATTCCAGAAGGACCAGGTCGAGTCAGTCGAAGATCAGGTCGGTTGAAGATCAGTCGAGAACCAGGTTGAAGATCAATTGAAGATCGGTCAAAGGTGGTACGAACCAGGTTGAACATCAGTTGAAGATCGGTCTACAGTGGAACCAGGAAATCATGTGACAAGACAGTCAAGTTTGAAGTATTAGGCAAGTCACATAAGTTGGTGCATGGTACATTAGGTACTCCCTCCGTCCCAAAGTTATTGTCCGATTTTTTAGCGTCCCATTTTTATTGTCGTATTCTTATTAGTGATGTGCTACAGTTGGTTGCAACGAATGCTCTTCTTTACAGCCAACTCATAGGTGCCCATATGTGGTGAAGTGCTCCAGAAGTTAACGGACTAGTGATGATGGATGCTCGCACCGGATTGGCCAAAATGTTACCCTAAGCCGGATGCCCAGACCGGCCAGGGATAAGATGTAATTTGGGACTGCCCGGCACCCTGGTAGGCGGTCGGGCGGTGCCTGGCTGGAAACCAAGTCGGCGGGCGAGGATAGTCGGATAAATGAGCTGAGCAGACGGAAGGACTATGGAGGTTGGACGGCCGAGGCGCGGATGGCGGACGGCCAAGATGGCGGACTGTTCGTAAGGATGGAGTGGAAGGAGCCCGGAAGAAGAGGATTGTTCTAGTGGAAAGAGTATGCACCGGGATCGTAGGAAGGGCTGCCAAGGGACTGCTAGCGTCAGCGGCCGAGGGGCGCGGATGGGTGGCTATCCGGCCGAGCCGGTCGGGTACAATGTACCATTCGGACTGGTACCATATGGGTTCAGTGTACCGGCCGGGTTGGTACCATTTGGGGTTGGTGTACCGGCCGTACTGGTACACAGAGTCGGAGTTAGCCGGGTTGCGTGGGTAAGGTACATGACTGGTCAGGCGTGTTATTTGAGGTAGGTTACACAAAGGGAGTATTGGACACAGGATAAATCAGTATACGTTTCGCTTTCTTAGACGCAAGTCGCTTTTATTGGTTCACGGCAGAGGGCTAACAAGGTCCCCTCTTGCTGTTATTGGTTTGCCCGGGGAAGGTTAAGTTAACCCACCGGAAGTCCCCTGACCGGGAGTCGCGGCGACTTCGTATACTCACCTCAAGTCGCCCGTGTTTTGAACACGGTATCAAGTATTGGGAAGTGGTGACATTTGGCCTTCTG
Organism: Sclerospora graminicola; assembly: GCA_001887855.2. Lineage (NCBI taxonomy): Eukaryota > Oomycota > Peronosporomycetes > Peronosporales > Peronosporaceae > Sclerospora > Sclerospora graminicola. Next base: position 102,838 of record MIQA02006455.1, read on the forward strand.
TGGATACACATTTGGATTCGCCCTTCATTATTATTGGTTTAGCTGGCCGATCGATTATTCTCGGTCCAGCCGGTACTATACAAACTTCAAGTGTCCTATTGGTTTAGCTGGCCGATCGACTTTTCTCGGCCCAGCCGGCACTATACAAAGTTCAAGTATATTACCCAACGAGCTCCCCGGTGACGATTTCCGCCCAGGAGCTACCCCTAGTCCTACACTTCATCTCCCTATTGGACGGATTTACACTTTTCGCCCCAGGGTCCATCAAGAGAGCTAACCACCCAGTACTGACGGGTACACAAGGTGAGCTTTTAACATGCAACATTCGAGCAGTCGCGATCAAGCGGATGGAAGCGACCGATCCAGCCGGTCTCAAGCCGGATCAGATCATGACTCGGATGGACGGAGTACCCCCTCCGGTAGTCAGTCGTCTGGGACCCCCGTGGGTGTTCGCGTCTCAGGAAGGTTTTCTGAGAGCGACTACACCACCACACATAAAGCTAGGCAAGCCATCATTTATACAGTGCTTGCTCATAAAGGTAGACGTGACATTGTTTATAGAGTATAGTACTTGATTGGCAGGACTTTTACGATCAATTTGCAGGAGTGGACCCCAGCTGTTGCTATGCATGGAGATGAAGAGCGCACAGTAGTTACAATGTTGCCATGCTTTTAAGCAGTTGTTAATATTTACTCGTACACCGCTCGCCGTTGCCATTCAGCCATTTTTTTCTTCTTAATAGGAACTATAGCTTCATGGGTACCTCATGTTGAATCACTTCGCGTTCATGCAAAAATGGTCCAGCAAAACAAGAACTTGCATCAATGCGAAGCTGATTTCCTCCATAACCAGCACCTTGATCCCCAGAGGCAGGAGCGAAATTCATTTATCTATCTACCGGTGCTCCGTGAAATGACCTCCAAATTAAGAGGTAGTTTTGGTGCCGTAACTCCGGCTAGCGGATAGCGTAAAACCCCAATTTATCATCGAATGAAAGTCCTTTTAAAAGCTATATTTGGATGCAATTATGAACAAAAAACAGTATTTTTGACCTTAATATCAGTATTTAAAGAACAATCGGACAATAACTTTGGGACGGAGGAGTATTGCATACGCAAAGAGTCGCTCCGCCACGTGTCGATCGGTCATTTGGGAGAACACGCAAAACAACTCCCCTGTACCTCAACTAAATTCCCGGTTAAGACGCACATAGACGCATTTTGGCTGCCGGAAGTCCCCCAACGGGATTATTAAAGGTTTCAATCCCCACTCTCACGCCCACGTTATTTAAACACGTTTTATTAATTGGAAAAGTTTTCGTGGAGATAACTTTGTGGTATACTGTGGAAGATCGTGGTTATATCGTGGTTTTTCGTGGTTACTTGTTATCTCTCGTTTTATTGGTTGGTCCGGTCTGTTGAAGAATTCCGACCCGACCTTTACGGTACTCGTACGTAGTATCACCCTGATCTGTTTTCGGTGAAGATTTCCACCGGAGAACAACCCCGACCCAAAAAAGACACATCCTCCGACCTGATTCGGAACATTTTCCCCATCTAGAGTCCACCTGAGTGAGAGCCCACCTGAGTGAGTCTAACCACCGAATACTAATGGGTACACAAGTTGAGATAAAATTGAATTTGAATTCTGTTATGCTTGTTGACCGGTCTTCCGATCCTGATGCTGATCAGGATCAGCGGAGTATTCCGTCTGACAATTGGTCGTTCGGGCTAGTGGAAATCCGACCTTTCCCCACAGCTTCTGTTATAAATTTGGAAACCGGCTCCACCACAATAACTGTTCCGAATACGGACTTATTTTAAAAGGATTGAGGATAAATAATGACTTCTGTATCGCTGAGTCAGTTTTTGACCAGCTTATGCACAGGCTAGTCACAGCTTTAGGAGCTGCCTAAATCTATATTAGTATAATTTTATTGCCACTTATCAAGATTTAGAGATGGTATTTAAAGAACCTGACACTATACAGGGTGGTGTAAGCCGTGTCATGCGCGGTGCTGCAAGGGCCTCATTCATTACACTTTTGGACCCCGACTCTATCCGACTTTGGATTGTCGCCCACGGTGGGATTCGAACCCGCAATCTCCCGGTCCCGGGGGGCAGGGCCTTAGGACCGTTCTTACAAAATGTCGCGAGGTCCCGGGACGAAATAAACGACAACGATTGGCTTAGCCAACTGGGGTTAGGTCGCGTCGGGACGGCATCGGTCCCACCATCTGCCTTTATCCCAGGGCCATTTTGGGACGTTGGTACTGGGACGGGCTCAGCCCATTACAATTACAAGTCAGTCACTCTTCAGTGTCTACAACTATGAATAAGTTTGCTTCAACACTTATGCCTTAAACTTTATTGTTTCTTATTAGAAAAGACTGTGCTATCTCACGTAGTGACAGTTATTGCCGTTTATTGTGAACAAAATGGATGGTTCTCTTACAGTAATGCTATAGTTTCACGTCAAATATTGGTACACATTTAATACAAAAACGGGATATATCCTTGTCCGGAGATCGATTCTTATTTTCGGGATATGGGACCGTCCCGGGACATTTTATAAGAACGACCCTTAGCCACTGCACCAACCGAGGTCGGTTATAAGAGATTTAGAAAAAAAACAAGCTGACAAGTGTTCAAAAATATAGTGGTTATGCATCAGCTAATTTTTCTTGACCTGTATAAATCTTTCTTACGATGCCTTCTAATTCAGTCTTCAAAACCATTGATATCAGCGGGATCGAGCTGCAGGAAGCCCCTCCTTAAAAATTGCTCTGCTAAGCTGCTGTGTTCTTGACATCATTCTTTACATTACGTTGTAACTACACCTTTTTTCAGTCATTTGCACCAAACCCGCAATCATTTGCACCTCGCTTCAATGATTTGCACCATGATATACTAAAAATGATACACTGCAAAAATTGATACTAAGATAAAACACATATTTTACTGAAATGATGTGCAGCGTCACGCTGAGCAAGAAGCACGGGACGAAATAGAGCGCATCGTGCACGAGAATGAGGCTTCAACTGTGGTCGATGTGGCCTGTTTCGAGCTCCATCGTCGGTTGAAAACGTTGGAAACGGAAACCATCAGTGCACGACTCGATTTTGTGGCGATTTGTGCACGAGCTGGGACCTATGTGCCGTCCAAGCGGTTGGAAATGACTGGAGCCGAAGCCGCTCTCGACATTTTACGAGCCTGTCGATCAAGTCGACCCTATGCCGATTCTGAGCGAGAACTGTTAGTCTCAAAATGTCAATCCAGCTATCGTGAAGCAGCAGTCAAGATTCTGGCTGTCCAGTTGCTCACCGAGGCAGATCGTCTAGCCTTTTTGTTTGATCAGTCTCAAGGAATGGAAATGTTGGTCATGGCGTGTCGAGATGAGAAATCCGACTCTAAAGACATGTGTGGGAAACGCATCGAGCAGAATCCCTTACGTTCACAGTTTCGACGCCACGAGAAAGTAAACATTCTTGGCCACGTGCAGCATTTTTCTTCTGCGGTCTCTCGTTTTACCACTGAAATTGTATTGTGTGATTCCCGTCCAGTGGGCGACGATTACGTGCAAGCGATCGAGGCTCAACTTCGTCATTTGCTTCAAATTGACTCGAATGACACGAAAACCGTGGCACCATTTCCACTTGATTCCAGTACCTCGAATGCCATGAGCAAAGTGATTTTAACAGAGCTTCAAACGAGCTGGAACAAGTATCATTTGCGTGTAGAGGCCGACTTAAAGACTGATCCCAGCCTGTTACTGGGTTTCTTTTTGACGCTGCAGCAAGCTGTGTCTTTACGTTGTATTATAATGGAAAAATATGTGCACAAGTCCATATTGAAAGCTACCAAGACTTGCCGTGATCGTCTTTTACGGCTTGTCAATTATCTTCCACGCCTCACTGTGTCTGATCTTGTGCGTTGTGCTTTTGACGACGAAACCCTTTACATTTTGGCACCAAAATTGAGTAAAAGCTCGAGAAAACTCGTGAAACAAGCTGTAATCATGTAAAGTTCTTGGAACTATGTGTGCTTGAAGATAAAGTCGAGAGACTCATCTGGATGGCACGTCGTAGTCGCGACGTGTCCAAAGCTCAGTTGATTCAAGAGCTAGAGAATGTTCGACAATGGAACCCAAAATAATACCCCTACTGGGTGGCATTTGAAGTCGAAGGTCGTCTTCAAATTCGACAGGAACAATACGTGATTGCTCGCCATCTTCTCAATCATCCAGGGACCGTTTGTCAGCTGAATATGGGGCGAGGAAAGACCCGTGTCATCTTACCCATGCTCTTTCTCCACTTTACATTCACTCGCTGTCCTCGTGTAATTCGAGCACATTTCTTGAGTCTGTTACTAAGTGAAGCTCATCAATCCATGCATCGATATTTAACTGCAAGTAACGCTCGTCTCGGGATCTTGGAGCAGCCATTTGGCCGTCAAATTGAGCTCACTGTTCGCCGATTGGAATTGATTCGTGATCGATTAGAAGAGCTCAAGATGTTTTAGCGAGTGACCAGTTTGTTGATGTCTTGGACGAACGCGATGCTTTACTTGATCACAAATACCATTTAATATATGCAGTCGGTACTCAATCTCCTCTTGAGAATGGCACTGACCGATGGTTAGCTGCACAAGCATTACTGCGAATAGTAGCGACGAAAACGTCGGGTTCTCGATTCCAGAACGTCTTACAATCTCGTCATGTATCGTGTTTTTCCCCCGATTATGCCACGCGTTTAGGTGCGTATCAAGGAAATCGTCTCAAATGCCGTCAATAAAAGCACTGAACGAGACTCACGAAAGACAAATTGATGCAAGGAGCAGGAAAAATGCGACAGCTGGGAGGCAATCAGACGCTTTGGATCGCCAGTTTTGAGGAAGTTGCCCAGAGTAGTGGACAACTGAGTGGTGGCAACAACATGAATCAACGGCTCTCGGTTCGGGATGTGCTTAATTGGGTCGTGGGCAATACAAAAGGCGAAGCAGTGCGTGGATTGCTCGAGTGGGCAGGGAATGGAATTCATTTACGCAAGACACAGAAGAACGAACGTGTGATGCGATTGACAAAGCGTGAAAAACAATCATGACGACGACGTACAAATGTATATTCAATCATTTTCCTACTGGCAGGTCGTTCAATTCGAACACGTCAGCGTAGAAGCGCAGTGTATGGCGGTCAAATATTTGGCAGTTCTGCGCAGAGGCGGCCTCGGATATAAACATATCCGAAGCTCGCTGGAGATACGCGCTTTGATGGGCTACTTTCGTTGTTCCGGGTGGATTGTTACGGACATTTTCAGCCTCCGCAGCGAAGAACGCTTTCACCTTAGCCTTGAACGACGAGAATACACTCTCGATCGGGTTCAACGGGGGGCTGTATGCCCCAGACGTAGTACCGTCGCTGCCGAAAATTCATCTTGTTCGAAGACGCTTTCCACGTGCGCGTGGCATGGAGTATTATCCAAGACGACGACTACATGGCCAAGTGGACGGTGATGCTCGTCCCGCAAGGTGCGCAACATGTTGGAAAGGAATGCGAGCACGTTCGAAGATCGATTCGCACCAAAGCGGTTCTCTTAGTACACGAGCCCATCATCGGAGATGCAGGCCGTAACGTGCATATTTTTCCCGATGCTGGCAACCTTTTCTTGAGCGCAACGACTCCCTTTAGGGCTTCCCCCCACTGAACGTGTTGTCGATAGATTAAAATTAGTCTCATTAACGTAATAAATACGGTAACCACTCGATTTGTACATCAGTAACCGGCGCAAAAAATCACGCCTCTTGATCTTATTCGCGTCTGTGTTCATGTACTGCGGAATCACATGAGGCTTTTTGAGGGTGTAGCACGCACCCTCAAGTGCACGAGAGACTGTAGATTTGGAGCATAAAATTTGAAAATGTTCCCGAACCAGTGAGGATAGCTCTTCAAGGGTCAACTTGTTGTTCTTGTCCAGCTCGTCGCACATGAACAGAACGTGTTCAGCATCTAAGATTTTCTCGGACCCCCCCCGCTTGCGGGACGTGTCGTCAGGTCCATCCGCGTATCTCCTTATCCACGTTTTTGCGTTACCAAGAGGGACTTTTAAGGATTTAGCGAGCATTTTCCAGTCACCGCCCTCTCGCGAGCAATCTACGACACGCTGCCGGGTTTCCAGACTGTAGCGGCGCCTCTTGGCGGTAGGTGTCATGGGGGGGCTCTCCATGTTAGCAATTTACTAAATGAAATAACCTCTCAAGTACGATAAGTAGCAAAATATAAACATTTAAGAGTCGACAGTGCAATCATTGAAGCGCGTGTGTCACGAGACTGACCAAGAACATAGGTGCAAATGATTGCGGGTTTGGTGCAAATGACTGAAAAAAGGTGTACTTTATGGTACAGGGGGTGTGCAATGAAATTCTTGAGTTGTACAGTATGAAGCTTTCAGTTCTTTACAAGGTTCGGTACTCATAAGTCCGACTGATCATTTCATACCGTTAGTTATCCCCGAAAAGGGCAATGCAGTGACTAAGGACATGTTAAATGTTAGGTAATGGTATAATTCTCAAGTGAGGTACGATGTCGATGGAACATTGTAAACATGTATGAAATGAAAACTTGTAATGAAAAATATTATGAATGTGCATAGAATCGCTTCTCCACTGAAAGGATGATTCCGACACCCATAAATCTGATGTGCTCTCTCCACATCCGCTGCAATGATCGTTCATGTTGTCCAATGAATTATCCCTATTTTTTCACACAAACTAGACTAATTAGGAAGTTTTGAGAGCTCACTATTTTTCTTCACCTAAATTAGTCAGACTAATTCCGAACACAGACTATTTTTGCATTACTGTACCGGTACTACTGATCCTAAACTCTGAATTAAGCTTGTGTGAGATGCTATTACAAGCTTAATTCGGAGTGCAATTTTTTGTGTCGTCCTTATAGATCAGTCGGTCATCTGCCAGCCATAGTGAGTTACTATCAGACACACAAGGGAGTGAGTCTTGGTTTGCTTTCAAATTCTCTCAATCTTTGACAATGGCCGCATAGCGTGGCCGCCATCGCTTATAAATTTACTCGCGAAGTTATCGGCCTTCAACCAATATTAATTGCACCCGAGTGTTTCTCGTCCCAGTTTTCATTTGTGGTAAATGGTTTATGATTGAGTTGTTTCCATTAGTGATGGCCGCCATTGCATTTGGACTTTTTGTCGTCCATTATGCTTATAAACACTTTCTTAAGAGACGCCGGACGCGACTGACGTCACATTTGCCTCAGCTTTTCGTCTCGACACTCGTGATGATGTAGTATCTTTTGTTATACCTCACTAGATGTATTCAAATGCGTTAAAACAATTCCGCATGACGAAAAAGCTCTACGTGGTGGCCATTTCAACTCAATGCTCTAAACCGGGGGAGTTCATTTGCTTGGTTAATTGATTAATTGGTTAAGGGCGCTGATAGCTGGACCACACCCTTTTGA
>MIQA02006460.1:0-14467 GCA_001887855.2 Sclerospora graminicola
GTCGTATTGCCGCCGCCAACAGTGGGACCCACGGAGGAACTAATGGTTTTGAGTTTCGATGGGTCGGCGAGTGTAAAGAAAGGGGTCGGGGCCTATAGTGCCATTTTGTGGAAGCTGCCCGAATGGAAGGTGATCGCGGCCGCCTCGGATTTCACGCCTGGAATCACGGTGAACGAAGCGGAGTATAGAGGACTGCTACTTTCTCTAGATCTGTTGGCTGGCCGGACACAGGGGCGGATCATCATATGCGGTGATTCCAACCTAGTGATCCGGCAAATCACCGGAGAGATAGATTGCAAGGCGCCGCGGCTGAGACTGTTAAATGATCGGGTTATATCCGCCTTGCGGAGATGGCCGGAGCACGAATTGCTGCACGTCAAACGAGACTGGAATAAGAGCGCGGATCACTTGGCTACGCTGGCCATGCGCGACAACGTAGGGGTAACGGTTTCCGACCCGGCTCTGTTATCAGACCTGACGGAGATCAACCGGCTGCCCGAGATCATCCATCCAGCCAACACGGAGAGGGTAATCCGGGTGAACGCTGTTACCCGATCGCAGAAGCGTCGTTCTTCAGCCAATGGCCCATTATCCCCAGAAACAATGACCGAGGGGATAGTTCAACAGTTACGAGCAGAGCGGATTCTCCAAGCGCAGAACGAGGAAGCGTGGATAGTGGATCTCAAGGCGTACCTAAACGGAGACGTGAATAAACTGACTGCTGAGCAAGCTAAAGAATGTTTCAAGTTGGCCCCGGATTATGAAGTGGACGAGCTAGGCTTAAATTGCGGAGCTTTAGTGAGAGAGTTCGATCGCCGGCGGACGAGCCGGAATCGCTTCGGGGTCATGCAAACCCACGAAGAAGGTGGGACAGAGAACTAGTCCGCCCGGCCCCAGGGCAACAGGCACGGCCGGACCAGCTAACATCACTCAGCCGAGTAATCGGTGGCTGGAGCTAGTCAGGTCCGATCGGCTTTTTTCGAAGTTATCTTCGAATCAGTATGGTGCCGGATGGAGTGGTTTTCGGAGTTGTCTTCGATTCAGTATGGTGCCGGATGGAATGGTTTTCCGGAGTTGTCTTCGATTCAGTATGGTGCCGGATGGGAAAAGTCAGACGAGGAAGATGAGCAAGCGGTTACTTACGTAAGAAAAAAATGGAAAGAAAAGTGTATTAACGAGGTTAACAGCCAGTAACGAATGAAGAAGACGATGTATGCAAGGCTAGCCTCGTGGGTCACTCTTGGCGAAGCTCAGCAAAACTTGTTCCGGAGTCGGGGCACGCGGAGGCCAGGGTGACTATCGGGATCCTGCCGAAACTGGTTGCGCCACGGATCTTGTTGGTCGAGTGCATCGAGCGAAGCTTGGAGGGTGGCAACCTGACACTTACCCAACCCCGGATACCAAGTCCCGCCTTCGGCCGAGATCCCGCTCGTCTCCACGCGGCGGTTGGCCAGATGTAGCATGATAGGGTGGAGAAAAATGTCCAAGTCGCAGTGGCCGCGCTGGATTCCATCGACCACGAAGTTGCAGATCTTAGCCCAGCCCTCAGTCGCGCGGTTGCGACGGTTCTTGCGGTCGGTCCGGTACTTGGCTAGCCCGGGAGATTCGCGCCCGGCGGCAACGGAAATACAAAGGTGGTGAGTCGACTCCCAAATGGATTGCCCATGCCGGGAGAGGTACTCCGTGCAGATTCTCCGCAACTCCGCGAACCAGCCGGCATGGGGCAGGCCGATGTCCGGCATCTTTGTCGCCAGTATGGCCCAAGGTTCCCGGGACAAAATTGCGTTCAGTGGCCCGATCGCCACTAGCTTGGCATTCCAGTCCTCGGCCTTGGGCACAGCGAGGGCCGGCGGGAATATCCACAACGGCGGACGAGTCAACGACTTGGTGACAAGGGCACCAGTGAGGTCTTGGATACACAGGCCTTCCAACTGCGCCTTTGACCAGGGGACAGCCGCGGCCAGTTCGAGGGCCGTCATGACCTTCCGGCGGGGAATCCACAACGGAGGAGACTCCTCTGAGGATTCCTTGGACTCGTTCTCGTCGAAGGCGAAGGGGTCCGGGGAAGGCACTTCCTCGAGGTCCTCAGTGGTGGCCTCGTCAGAATCCAGCTCCGATAGGCCAGACGCTTCCTCTCCATCAGGAGAGGCGGTGGACGGACCTCGGGGATCATGAGGAGAGACGCTAAGGAGAGCCGGAGCAGTCGGAGCTTTCGACGAAGATCTGGCAGCGCGAGGACGACGGGAGGACTTCCCCGAAGCCGGTGGAGCCGAGATCGAAGTGGGGCTAGGACTCGGCCCGCGGTCTCCATGGACTAGGGCCACGCTCACCGGCGCGGCGGACCGTTTGGGCCGTTTGGCTGCCACGGGGCCGTGGAGCGACGCAACCCGACTGGACCGACGTTTGCCTTTGTGCCCAGGCGGATCTTCAGTGGACAAGAGAGAAGCCGCCTGCTCGCCGACTGGCGCTGGCGGCGGGTTAGGGTCTTGAGAAGTATTCCAAATCCGTAGGCGAGAAACTTTTCCCGTATCACCGGTCGCTGATCCGGGGGCGGAAGTTCCCGCGTCAGATGTCTGGACGGCCGCGGCGGAATCAGCGGCTGACGGGAGAAGGGGCGTGGCGGGAGCGGCTTGACCAGGATCTCGCGGACAAGCTAAGTCAAGGAGGTGCCTGATAGCCTCCCAGATGGGGGCAGGACCTTTCATGAGACCTCTCACCCGGGACGCCGAAGCTGCTAGACGAGCCCGATCTTCCTTGAGAGAGGACAGGCAATTCGCACGCTCCTCCGCAAGTTGGGTGAACGCCTCCCGGGCTTCACTCACACCCGATTGGGTTTCAGCGTATGCGGCCTCAAGCTCCCGGATTCGGCGTTGAAGGTCGGGCGATGCATCGGCCGACTGATATAGCGCCTTCTGGTACTTGGTCAGCTTCTTGGCAAGCCGGATCCGGCGAAACTCCAAATTGCCCAGTTTCAGCTGCGAACCCTCCAATCGTTTGGAGAGCTTGATATAGCTGTCGTAGCGCGTCGTCAACTCACGCGCGGTCTGAAAAGACTCGATCATCAAGACGCGGAGGTTCATGACATTTTGGTCTAAGAGCATACACGGAGTGAGTGAGTGGGGAGGCGAACCGGAACAGGCGGAAGGTACTTACTTTGGAGTTTCAAGGCAGCTACGGCCTTCTGGTTTAGGACACGCTGTGAGTCCGACTGTTTTCGGAGGCGATCTCTCGCTTGGAGAAGGTCGGCGTTCTCACTTTCCAGTCGGCCAATTCGGTCGCGAGATTGAAAGGTCGCCAGAACTTCCCGGACCCGGGATTCATCTGCTTGCTGGCTAGCCAGCCGGGCGGTCGCAGCCAACTCGGTGTTTGCTTGCTCTAGGCTGGCTACGTGAGCGGTCAGCGCAGCGACTTGAGCTTGCAGAGCAGCCAGGTCGGGTTGCCCGGGGCGATGCTCTGGGCCGGCCGGATGGGCATCCGGTCCTACGGCCGATGGCTGAGTATTGGCCGGGGAGTGGCCCGGCACAGGAGCAATGGGGGCGTTGTCACGTTCAGACATAGAGGCGGTGAAAATCAAAGTGTGGGGAATGTGATGAGCGCGTGCCTCAACCGTTGTGCGGCTGCGACAAGGCTCAGGGGCGGCTGTGGTGAAGTGCTCCAGAAGTTAACGGACTAATGATGATGGATGCCCGCATCGGATTGGCTGAAATGTCACCCTAAGCCGGATGCCCAGACCGGTCAGTAATAAGATGCAATCTGGGGCTGCCAGGCGCACCTGCAAGCGGCCGGGCGGCGCCCGGCTGGAAATCAAGTCGGCGGACCTGACAAGGGGCGAGGATAGTAGGACAGGCGGGCTGAGCAGACGGGAGGACTATGGATGGCGGACGGCCGAGATGGCGGATTGTTTGTAAGGACGGAGTGAAGGGAGCCTGAAAGAAGATGATTGTTATAGTGGATGGAGTAGGCACCTGGATCGTATGAGAGGCTGCCAAGGTATTGCTAGCGTCAGCGGCCGAGAGGCGCGGATGGGTGGCTATCCGGCCGAGCCGGCCGGGTACAATGTACCATTCGTACTGGTACCATATGGGTTCGGTGTACCGGCCGGGTTGGTACCATTTGGGGTTGGTGTACCGGCCGGGCAGGTACACAAAGTCGGAGTTAGCCGGGTTGCGTTGGGTAAGGTACATGACTGGTCAGCCGTGTTATTTGAGGTAGGTTACACAAAGGGAGTATTGGACATAGGATAAATCAGTATACGTTTCGCTTTCTTAGACACAAGTCGCTTTTATTGGTTCACGGCAGAGGGCTAACAAGGTCCCCTCTTGCTGTTATTGGTTTGCCCGGGGAAGGTTAAGTTAACCCACCGGAAGTCCCCTGACCGGGAGTCGCGGCGACTTCGTATACTCACCTCAAGTCGCCCGTGTTTTGAACACGGTATTAAGTATTGGGAAGTGGTGACATTTTGGCCTTCTGTGGAAGAGTGTGGAGTTGTATCTGCCTCATATACACATTTGGATTCGCCCTTCATTATCATTGGTTTAGCTGGCCGATTGATTATTCTCGGTCCAGCCGGTACTATACAAACTTCAAGTGTCTTATTGGTTTAGCTGGCCGATCGACTATTCTCGGCCCAGCCGGCACTATACAAAGTTCAAGTATATTGCCAGACGAGCTCCCCGGTGACGATTTCCGCCCAGGAGCTACCCCTAGTCCTACACCTCATCTCCCTATTGGACGGATTTACACTTTTCGCCCTAGGGTCCACCAGGAGAGCTAACCACCCAGTACTGACGGGTACACAAGGTGAGCTTTTAACATGCAACATTCGAGCAGTCGCGATCAAGCGGATGGAAGCGACCGATCCAGCCGGCCTCAAGCCGGATCGGATCATGACTCGGATGGACGGAGTACCCCCTCCGGTAGTCAGTCGTCTGGGACCCCCCTGGGTGTTCGCGTCTCAGGAAGATTCTCTGAGAGCGACTACACCACAGTAGTGTTTCAGAAGCAGGAATGGAATCAATTCAAGTACACGGAATTTATCTGGACGAAGACGATGGGACAAATAAGGGTAGTTGCAGCATCCGAGAAACGACGGCCGGACTTATGGATTCAAGGGATGCAACTCCAGATATGTCTGGAGTGTTTACTGGAGGTAGATGGCAATCTAAACCCGCGCCAGACCGTTATGATTACTACTGAAACGCTGCGGACGGCAAATAGTTAAGATAAGATAGTTCAAGAAGTGCTAGTAGCTAATAGTAAGTCCCCTAATACTTCCTCTGTCCAGAAATATAAGGCCGTTTTTTTCTAAAATTCATTTTTAAGCAGGGAGAGGTTATTTGAGGCTAGCTGATTGAACGTTTTGAATTGTTAGTCCATGCTGATTGGAGGAGGTTTTGTTTTATTCAAATCGGCTCAGCGGTTTTCGAGATGTGACCTTTAAAGTCGGACACTCCATGTGGTCCGCGCTCTCAAAATGACGCAGACGTATCCGTAACACCGCAAGCACCGCAAAAAGTCGCCAGCGGCCTAGAGCAAGAAGGTACTCGCTTATATGTTCTAAGAATGCGTAATATTTCTGCTGTGTAACGGTGTGACTAACGATCTTTCTCAGCGCTAGATACGTCGTTTTTGGGCATGAGCCCGCGTCAAGATCAATGTAGGTACAATTAACGATTGCGCGAGCGGTCGTCGTGGTCGCAGTGGCCAAAAATTACGCGTTGATGCGGAATTCGTCGCGCCGCTCGCGCAAACCATCGCACTTATTTGCCTTTTTAATTGAAAATTGCTAGGTGCACACCCCCCATTTGCTACGCGCACACCCCCCCCCTAGGGTTAGGGTTAGGGTTAGGGCTACACCTTCCCTTACACGTAAAGAAAACGCGCGTCCTTACAATAAAGGTCAAATTAGGGAAAATGAAATTTAGCATATGGCAAGGATTTGGCACACTGGTGGAGATGCTGTTACGATTGCATTCTTCTTCGTAAGACAATAGTACTAGAGACAGGCTAAACAACAGATTCGTGAAGCGCGGCAACTCAATACTTCGAAGTAGATAGGAGGTATTGCAAGATACGAAGTAGAACTTACCATGGTAATAATAAAGAGTCATTTTTCTCGACGGATTAAGCGCAAAACCACGCAGCTCCTTCTATCACTCGTCGTCTATCTCGATGGCTCAAATTTTCTTCAATCTAAACGATGGCAGATCTAATTTAGAGCATTTAGGAACTAGCAGCACCTAGGCTTTTCCATGCCATCCCAGCAAAGTAGTCCTTGGATTTAATGATCCTGGTAATCAGATTGCCAAATACGACGCCGCCTAAGATAGGCAGCTCCGCTCCAAGATGCTTGCCCTGCACGCCAGCGTAATACATACGCTTTGGAGCTGGGAGGTTGCTTACGTCACCAAGCGCATAAATATTTCGATAGTGATCACAGTCTAGCTGCAGCTTGTTGTTCACCTTAATAAAACCATCAGAACTAATTAAGCTCGTGTCCAGTTTTTGAATAAGTTCTGTCGTGGGGTTCATACCACAGCATAGCAACTGCACATCTGACACAATTTCTGTGCCTCTGTCTGTGTGAAGTGTACGCTTTTCGAAGCTGTTACCGTAGAGGCGCTCGGTCAAACGCTCACCCAGCACCACCTTCACTCCCAATCGCTTAAGGTACCTTGACATTTTCGTGCGAAACTTGTCTCTCACGACATCACTGGCAACCAACTTATCTCTACCTTCGAGAATCGTCACAGTCTTGTTTGGATACTTAACCTTAATCTCACCAGCCACTTCAATGCCTACAGCACCGCCACCCACGATGAGCACGCTGTTGGCATCCTTGATCTGCTCACGCACCTCAGCCAACTTAGCCTCAGTGGTTGTGCGCTTAAAGTTATTCTTGGGTTGTTTAATGGGCACGGTGTAAGTGCTACCGTGGCTATGACCAGGTAATCGTAACTTAAGCTCTTGACGGGTCCCGCCAACATCTCGCCGTCCTCGCCGATAGGCACGTACTCGATTTCATTCGCACCAGCCACGATACGCGTTGCAACGGCGCACTGAATTTTAACAATTGACTTAGCCAAAGGCGAGATCGCGTTGTCGTACGGTATAAAGAGCTTCTTAGTAAATGCCGCATCTACAAGGGCGCGCGGCGTCCCTACGGCGTGGTAATAATACTTGCTCTTCTCGAGAACCAAAACTTCTGTGTTATCTTTATCCGTAAGTTTAGCCGCCAATGTTTGAGCAACCGCGATACCCGCCGGACCGCCACCGATGATAATGATTCGTACCATGGTAAATAATACTTCAATTGAATGTACCTCTAACCCTAACCCTAGGGGGGGGGTGCGCGTAGCAAATGGGGGGTGTGCACCTAGCAATTTTCTTTTAATTTAACCAAAAATCGACCTTAGCGAAGTATCTATAAAATTATATATGAAATCGTACTTAAAACCAATTCGCCTTTATTCCTGGAACAATAGTACCGCAAGAGGCTTATAGATTTGACAACCTGAAAGACTTGACACCTTCAGTTTTTCCTGTATTAACGGTTGGCCAATCAAAACACAGAAACATTTTTGTTCAACCTTTTTTTGATTATAGAAAACAACATACCTCGTTTTAAAACTCAAAAGTGTGGATAGGATGAATAAAAAAATCGATCTCTCTCTCAAAAAATGGCCATGATCAAGGGCTTGTAAGCATCGACTATTTCCGTGTTGAATGGGACTCTGCGGCCAATTTCTCGTTTCCAACAAAAGCAGACAGCTTGCGTGACGCCCACGGTTAGCCCATGGTTTGGTTACAGCGGTTGCTTCGCTCTGACTAGATTAATCTCTTAATTGCCATCAACCGGATATCATTTTCTCATGGTTCATGTTGATTCCTTTTGTAATCATACCCTTCGGTGACGATGTGGAAACATGACTTTCAACGAATCTAAAGTATACCAAGTTGAGCAAGTCGGCTTTTGTCATTCCTCTGCTCATTACGCAAGACTTAAACCGTTTGATTGACACGTCATTACCGATTATCTTCCGGGGAGAGAAACCGAGGACATCTAAGCTGGCGAAAAATATTATGAAAGCTTCTCCTGCTTTACTTCTTGCTCTTTCGGTATATCAATCCTCTGAAAACGTTGCAACAAATATCTTGCGATCACCATCAACACGGTCGCTGGCTTCCAAAACTAAAATTATAGTATGTAGTGCCGATTGGTGCAATACGATGGAGGACCCCAAGGCGATTGTTGAATGTCAGCTTTAAATGATGACTCCTTTTCGAATTCCCTATCTTGAGGAAGCACTCGGTGTGTTAATCAATACCCACATCGAAAGGCTCTAACAATGCGAATAGTTAGAGTCAAATGCTGTCTGCGTAGGATCTTATATGTCTGATCTCTTCTGTAAGCTGCATGGTCAGTTTTCATACCATTTTTTTTCTTGCCGTGACATTTCATCGCGCTTTTTAGTACATCTTGTCACCACTCATGGGTACATGAAAATTATGAAGTGTATGCCCAAGTCTGTGAAATTGTTGGTACGATGCCTGTTAGGGGGAGTATTACGCCTACAATGGGGCTGGCACGTTCTCCTTGCTATAGCAATGCACAGATGTGTTCACCTCTCAAGGCAATTGTCGGCTCCGGCGCAGATTTCTGTGTTTATACCACGGGGGCAGCGACGCAGATGTTGAGGGAACTGAATGTTTTGATGGATCCGTTCACGAGAAATTAATCGACTTAGAATCTCATGAATCGTGGAGAACGCGTCTACAATATATGCTTGGAACAGAAAGCCGAGAACCTATCAGGATTGTTCATCACGGGGTTTGTATTGTTATAAACAATGTTACTAACGGGAAGCCGACTCATAAGGCAATTTGGAGAGCTGTTTGGTGGAAACCAGCTCAACCTGATGGAGATACGTCGCTAAGAGTTGAGCGCTATGAACGTGGTGAGCAAATATATGATGAGACTGACAATGGCCAGTGCGATTGTTGAAAACAAGCACGCCAGGGCTAAAATCACCATAAATACAAGTTTGGTGGTCCGTTTGAGGAAAAAGCGACGGACATTATACAACATGTCTTGCTGCTACAAAAGTAGCATTGCTACTTTTCATGTTCATGCCATGCGATGGTTAAGCATGCTTTGAAGATAAGGCTCAACTAAACCCGCTGTTAATCAGGTAAAATTGTTATTCCTGTCATTGTCAGCTTCGTTTGCTGCATGCGCTCTTTGCCGTGTCCTCTCTGAAAAATGTGCAATTCCGTTCACTGCACCAGACAAATGGGCGACATCTCTCTCCTCGCAGCTCTCCATCCCGCCATACTTTAGACATCGGCGTCACCGTAATTTGCACCGGCAGTGACATTTTTATTGATCACAGTCGTTCATTCGTCTCCTGGATCCTTTGCTTTTGCTGTGCATAAAACTTCAGCATTTCCCTCATGACCAGTGCTTGCTCCTCCATTTGCGTCATCGCTAGCTCAATGCTGACCGCATTCTGTAGTTTACCTGACATCGTGAAGTCTACTTACTGCGTCTCCTGGCAGAGCTGGAAAGACCTGCCTGCAGTGGCCTTGCGTTTTACAGTATCTTTCCCAAGTAGTTCAATGCCCTTTTCCAGCTGATCGAAATGCAGTTCAACCTGCGACACACTGTTCTACCAGGCACGTAAAAAATAAAAAAAGCATTCGTTGCCCATGAACAACACAACAAATACCAAAGCAACCTCGAACGTTTTAATGTATGGTAAATGCCAATTTGGGGCCTTCTTTTACAGATATAAAATTCGTATACTGGATGCTTAAATTTCTGTACACTGCTTAACTTTCTCTCCTAATTATAATGGAAACATTATTCTGACCCCCTCGAATTGATACGTTGACCCCCATTTACAAAAAAAGGCGGCATTTCTAAAATAAGTTACAATACGCTTACACAAAGAGGCACAAGGACGATGATTAACGAAATGGAGGGCGAAGATGGAATTCAATTTTTGAATATGGAATCTGCAGATTTTAGGCAGACAGGCTCATGGACTTGCAACAAGTGCGAATAGTAGTATCGTGTTAAAATGCCGCCATTAAAGCCATCTATTCATTCACGGAGCCTGTTGGGGTGCTATTAGCTGCCAAGAATGAATGATCAGCAACAGAAGCTATGAAGGTGGCAGTCGCGTTGGTCTTACCGCCTCAAGTTTATCACTATGCCGCTGATCCCACGAGTTTACTGGAACTTGCTGCCAGCAGCTTTTTAGATCATTTTACGCGCGGGGAAGAGTACATCTCCAAAAATATCAGTCTTATTACAGGAATTGGCGTTCCGCATTTGGACTTTGGCTTGATAATAGGGCGTCGAGAGCATGTCGATTTCGGACAGGTTGGCACCAAACGAAAACATGCCGGTATCTGTACTCGACTTTTCGCCTTGTAGGACTTACGGTGTCATCCATAGCACCATTTTTGTCTGTGGCTATTTCGACGAGACACAAAAGTTGGCCATTTTGGCTTCCGTTGCGCGATTTAACAAGACATTTTTTGACGTGAGGTTGCCTTGAATCACGGAAGGAGGCCACGAGTGCCGATAGACCAAAGCACGGCAAATATCCACTGCAAGTTGGATATTACGACCGACCTTGCGCTTGATATTAATCAAAAAGAGATCGCAATCACCCCGTTCCATGGATTCCTGTATGATGCAAATGTCCGAGAAACTATTCCACGCAATTCCGATAAAGTTGACAAGATGTGGATGATGGAGGGTCGCGCTGAGCTTGACACTAGCAACGTCACGATCTGAAGCAACTAAGTAGTAGGTCTTGCCAACTGGCATAATACCCATAGCCAGGAGCGTAAGAATGCAAATACTCCAACCGATGAGCATGTACGGACGACGACGATAGCCGTAAATAAGACCGCAATCCGGCAGGATGCGTAAAAGACCGTAAAATTCCAGGCAAGCACGACCAACCGGTTGGCAGTAGTCACTTGCGAGCCCGAACAGTTTAAACACTGCTGCATGAATGGATAGATAGTTTCCGGTAAGGCACCGTATTAAAGACCAACGACAGCGTACTGGAAGAGAAGATCAATGCAGCTTTTACTCATTAAGTTGAGCATACTACGAGGACGTAAGGCTCCGCCTTATAGACAACGTCCTCACTGTTTTTATCGTCCGGAGTCCCAAAACCAGTGAATCGACTTTCTTCCATGTATTTGGTCTTGGAATTGTTGCTGCTACGTGACAAAACGCGCATGGAGGTCATACTTTTAGGTATTGATTAGCATGTCGCTCGATAGAAACTGGGTAGACAAATAAGTAGACAAATAAGTAGACAAGTGAGCATTTGCATTGTCGCCGGTGTGGTAAATGCCAGCACGTATACTAGTGGCTACATCCGAGTACTGTAACACTATAGAAATCTTAGAAATGCTGCGTTCTTTTTTTGTAAATGGGGGTCAACGTATCAATTCGAGGGGGTCAGAATAGTGTTTCCCATAATTAATACATTGATTATTTTCCTATCTGAGTTTATTTAAAGTAAACTAAGTAGGACCAAATTACATTTGGTCCAACACAATTTGCACGCTTCCTCATTGCAAATAACAGTGTAAGCCGCGTAACAGCAGCCCTGTTACAAAAACACTTTGCTGGCAAATGCTTCATTTGGCATCACTTATTTTGTGATACTTTAAAACAATAATACCGTAATTTGTAAATTATGTAGATATGTGGCCAGCCAATGAAAACCGACCGCTAAAGTCTGAAAGATTTGGCACCCTGCAAAACTGATTGGGAAAGGGGTGCCAAATTTATCAGACTTTATACAGAATTTGAAAATACCGTAAAACACAATGTCTTAATTGTCGCCTAGAGATTTAGCCAATCACTGGACAGTACTCTCATCGCTTTTTGATATGCATTTAGAGGGGTAGGGAAGCAAGTACCGTACTGGATCACCGATGCGACATCTAACTTGTGCTCTACGGTACTAGTAAGCATTTTCGCCGAACACAGCCAATATGACCAATATGAACACAGTGAATACAGCAATTTGCCCCGTGCCGAGATTTTTTTTTTAAAACAGATAATTCAAAAGTAGAACCTTGCTATAACCTAACCAATCACTTTTTCTTTTCGATTCATGGCCCCTCACGCATGCTGATACTCATCGTCGTATGACTCGTAGTCGTCCTCGTCGTACTGATGCTCATACTCATACTCCTCCACAGGCGGTGCCTCGGGCACTGCCACAACCAGGCCATCCAGCTCCTTTTTTTATATACACTAAAAACTACAAGTATTCTATTAGCGATTCGATATCAGTAAGGAGTGATTTAGCCGTGGGTCTGCTTGACGGGTTTTCCTGCAAACATTGTGATTTTATACTTTCCAGTTCAGGCGGAAGATCTTGAAAAGGACATGTTTTCAAAAGGTAGCCCACGCTCCAAATGTCAACCATGACCGTGTGCGACGAAGATGATAGTATCTCGGGAGCATGTGATTCCGCCTTCAAATGAGTTACTGTCGGAGCTGGTGATGTTGTTCCATCGTCAAAGTCAATAAGAAACCACTTGTCGCCTTCGTCTAAGTACTTCAGCACATTTTCCCATCTCAAGTCTCGATGCATCAGATTAATTGCGTGCAGTGCCACTAGCGCCTTGAGTATATCGCGCAAGGCCATCAGGAGCTGCTGGGTGTTTTCAGGCGGGGCAAGTCGACCAATGGGTGCCAGTGTCACCTTTTTCTTGCTTATGTTCGCTCTCTTTAGCTGCACAACGTTCGGGACTGAATGTTCCTTCATTTGAGAATGCAAATTCTTCAAATGGTTCACTATCTTATTTGATATACTCGGAGGATACGTCTTCACCACACAATCTTCAGCAAACTCAATCTTCACTCCGTTGCTTCTTTTGATAATGGCGTAATCCGGTATAGCAAGCGGCTGGATAAGGTTCACAACAGGTCGGAAAAGGGTCGACAGGTTAAGCACAGCGAGAAAAAACGACAGCCTCCCCTTGAGATCACCCAAATGATATGTTTCAATCACTTCAGCTTTCGCACCACACCCCACTCGTTTTTGTTTTTTTTCGTCTCTTCGAATAGCGACTAAGCACACACGTAGTCCCACAGCAGCATAACCGAAAACGTATGGTGCATCGTCATATCTCCATGTCAGTTTCTCGTGCAATTCTTTCACCGGCACATCCAACGTGCCACTTGCTTTTTCTTCTCCGCGAAACACACACACATCTTTCCCCATGTAGAAGCACATATCTGGGCGAAATAGGCCGGTAGAAGCAGACAAATTCGTGTTGCGACGATACCACCCGTCTGTCACAAGCCTCAGCAGCTCCGCAATGACGGTATCCCATAGGCAATGATATGATCCTTCAGTAGTCGACTCGGAGCCAGACCGAACCGGATCGATTACGCGCCACAAAACTCCCCCAGTAATATCAGAAAGTCCACGCGGTTTGGGCTCAAACAGCTTCTCCAAAATGCTGGATAACTCTCCCGATGTGTTTTTCGACTTCGTAATCCATGTTAACCTCTTATTGATGGGGATCTTGACGTCAAGCGCGCGCTGAAGGTGCTCTTTCAAAGCTTCACAAGTCGGAGGTAGCTCTGTAACCTGCACATCCTTGATAGCCTTCCTCCAGGTGTCTGGTACGTCTTCGTCTTCGTCTTCGTCTTCGCCTTCCATTATTTTCCTCTTCCTTTTTCTCTCAAATGTCGTCGCATCCTCCGGAACTACGATCAACACATGAATTTGCCTCGGCTGTGGGGTGGGCATGTTGTTGGCATCCAGCACCTCATCAATGGGACACGTCTCGTCCAACTGATTTCCAGTGACAAGCGTCTGGATATCGGGGTGGATCCTCCCTTCTCTCAACTCGAGCACAGCAGGGTCGTCATTTCGCAGCCACTCACCGTTCCCCGTCTTCCCAAGGAAGAGCTGTAGCTTGTCAGCTTCTCCTTTGATCGTATCAGGCTTCTTTGCCTTTATCGCATCCTTTAAATCATCTACAAGGTCGCTCTCGTTTACTCTCACCGAGAAAGCATTTCCCGGCCCACCAACGATTGCACACATGAGCTGAAACATCTTTTCTCGACGGGGTAGATTCTCAAATGAGAATGTGGAACCCGTGCGAAAACAACCATGTGGTCCACACGATAAACAATCATTTCTATAACTGTCATAACGGGTTACTATAGATTGACAGGCCTCACTCAATCAAGTTAGGCGGGTTCCGACACTTCAGATGGAGGCTGATTGGTCGATTGGTCAATAAATTTATGTCAAGATTCACAAATGTGGGTACAATCGACACACAAAACAAGGTGGATGACAGGGGATGATTCGGATTGACAAAAGTGGATAAGCACCGACACCAGAATAGGGTATACTCCTGTGGTCTACCATTGGCTAACATACGAAAGGTTTGACCTGCTCAT
>MIQA02006467.1:0-17187 GCA_001887855.2 Sclerospora graminicola
GGAAAATGACTTGGTACTCTTATCGCCTTTACAGGCGCGAACGTGTTTAAGCCGATGAGAGCTTTCAAACAGTCCAATGTGTAGCCCCAGCTGCAGCCGATCAGAGCTGTCAGGTGGCGTCAATTTACGTATGCGACTTGACGGTTCAAGTCACAGATCCACGCAGGTGCCTCGACCTTAGTGTCTTCTGTCACTGTCTCTATTTAGGGTTTTTGTAAATGTGTATTAATATAAAAAGTTACTAAAATAAATCAGTATCGACCTTTTCTGTTACCTAAATGTTATGTAACGGTGTCCAGTCGTAATTATCGCAAAATAAACTGGAATTTCATGTTTCACACATTTCATCAAATGGGTACAAAATTCCAACACTCCTTCCGAGAAATACCGGGACACCTCTTCATGCATACATGCATCGGGTCTGCGTTAACCGTTCATCCACAATAGCGTAATGACCCACATGAGACGTTCCAATCATCAATTCAATCCAATTTGCTCTCGTAGTTCTGCAATCCTTGGCACACTCAATGTCTTAGTTAAAAGATCAGCAACCATGTCTGCGGTGGATACATGCTCGGGCCGCATCTTGCCCTTCTTGGTATAATCTTTGATGAACTTCAACTTTATATCCACATGTTTCGAACTCGACGCACTGGCTTCGTTCTGCAACTGCTTGATAGCAGCTTGGTTGTCAATCTTGAGCACAATCGGAAATCTTGAATGCATTCCAATTTCATTGAACAATTCCTTAATTCCAAGTGCCTGCCTGCCTCCGACTGCAGCGGCCACAAATTCCGCTTCGGCAGTGGACAAGGCAACAGCACCCTGCTTCTTGCAGTTCCAACCTGCAATCATTCCATTCACAAAGATCACAGTTGCACTGATACTTTTCCTGTCCTCTTTATCAGCGGCAAAGTCTGCATCGCTGTAGCTCACGATGCGTATCGGTGAAGGTTCACCTTCATCGTGTTTCAACCTTAGTTTCAACGTCTTGGTCCCTTTTAGGTAACGTGCAATGCGCTTTGCCATCTGGTAGTCCAGTAGACTAGGCGCATGCGTGTGTCGTGTCGCCCGGTGCACCGCGAAAGCAATATCGGGACGGGTGCACCAGGATATCCATAACAGACTTCCGACAAGAGACTGAAAATCTTTTATAGTCGGGACACTCCCGTCAAACTTTACCGGTAACTTCAGGTTTGCGGGTCCTGACAAAACTTCTTCGAGAACCGGAGTTTTGACAGCATTCGCATCCTGCAAACCATGTCTTTCCAACATTTCTTCAATGGTACTCTGCTGGTCGATATGGTACTCTAGTTCGTTTCCTCCTTCGATTCGCATGCCTAGGAAATTTTCGACCTTTCCTAGGTCCTTGAGCTCCAAGATGCTCATTTTTCCGAAAAATTCATCCACGAGACTTTGGTTCGTTGCGGTGACCAGCAGGTCATCCACATATACACCCACTAGAATCGTATTTTCATCAATAAATCGCACAAAAATACAGGTGTCAGTCAAGCTTTGCTTGAAACCCATGTCGACTAGTGTTTTTCGCAATAACTCGTACCAAAGTCGGCCAGATTGTTTCAATCCATATAAGTTTCTCTCCAATTTAAGTACCAACTCTTTCGTACTCTCCACACCCAAATCTTCAAGTCTTTCACTGCTGATCTCCATGCCTTTTGGTATCTGCAAATGTATTTCGCAGTCTCCTTCGGTTGGTGCCTTTGGGTATGCGCTGGGCACATCACCGTGCCGCGCTGGCACCCCCCAAATTTTTGCCAAAATCAATATAATCTTCACATTGTTCAATTCCATCACCGTAGAAAATGTCATAAAGTAATCTTCGCCAAAAACCTGCTTATCTCCACGGGCAACGAGACGCGCTTTGTACCTCTCGACCCTGCCATCAGCTTTCAGTTTGGTTTTATAATCCCATTTGGTTGGCAGGAGCTTTTTTGCTGGGTTGCGCCTGATGACCTTCCAGGTCCCCAGCTCGTCCAGCGACTTCAATTCTTCTTGTTCCGCGGCCCTCCATTTTTCTGATTGTGGTCTGTCATGGGCCTCAGAATAGGTAGAAGGGTCTGCGATTTTAACTGCCGTGTCATCGACTTCATTTGAGTTATCCACCACTGTGAAAGCAACCAGTAAATTTCCACTTCCACCTTCGGCACTCGGTGGCACTTCGTTGACTTCCGCTTGACTTGGACTTTCATTTTCTTCCTGTTCTGTAGCCAAAGGCTGCTGCCTTGTAAGTCTTTTTCCTTGCTCTGCTTGATTTTCTCTGCGTGGGTTGTTTCTTGGAGCTCTTTTGCTTACTATCCTGAAGCTCGCGATCCCCGCGACTTGCTTGAGCAACCTTGTTTCTTTGCTCTTCGGCGCTTTCCTGGCGTGACACACTTTCTTCAAGGCTTTCATTTATCTCTCCCTGCAGTAGCCGTGCTATTTTCTGGTTGGCGTCCTCACTCAGGGTCTCGATCTGAGTAACATGTCGGGTGGTAGTTACCACCCGGCAGGAGTAAAACCTTGAAACTTTTAGTTCCATCATCCTCGATATAAGGCCCGCTCGGCGCATGCTTTACCAGCATTTTTTTCCGCGGGTTCTCTCAATACAGTCATGAGACCCGAAAAACAACAATGTAACTACAGCAGTCGGTTCCAGTTAAGCATCTGAATCCGAGGTGCCCCGCCTGATTGGAAACGAGTTGGACTGCGTGAGTATATACGCGCATACTCAGCGACCTCTTCCAGAACATTCGGGAACACCCCTGATCCAAAATTCATGCACCGAACCAAAAATATGCTCAGTTCATGCGTTCAGCTTCCATTGGATGCGGTACCTGCTTCGGATAATTGCCGGCGTACCCCCTCCTTTGCAGAGAAGAGACCACTGTGTAAACTTTCACCGCCATCCGTGCGTAGCACGTGAATCCGCAGTCCAAATTCCTTTCAAACCAACAGAGAAAATCATCGAACATCTCTTGCTGCCCGTCTTATTGACCGTGCACAGCAAAGACTCGTACATAATCTCGAAAAGTGATCAACAAAACCCAAGGTATCTGTTCCACGCTGTTCTTGGGTGATGGACCTTTCAGTCGCTGCATATCACCCCAGCCAACTCTGTCTATAGGGGAATTTTTTGTCCAGATCACTTTTTGGCTGCTGTGACCTTTCGACCTTTACCTTCGGCACAGGTCAGGCAGTTTGGTCGAGCATGATCAATGATTCTGATGCCCGACCTGGGGTCTTTAGCGAGTTTTTCAACCGCGTCGTAAGCAAGATGACCCAACCTTGCATGGAAATGGTGCAGGGTCCCTTCCTGCACATCGTCTACCCCTTCTTGTGATGCCACATTCATCACCATATTCGAAAATTCTCTCTTCAAAGCTGTTTCTCTGTGTGCATATAATTTTGTAACAAAAACAGAACCACACACTTCAATGGGAAACAAGACTTTGTTTTTTAAATCAATTCCATTTTTTCTCCATTATCTTTCAACATGCACCCCTTCTTGCGTAAACAACCAAGAGAAATCAAGTTCTTGGCCAACTTCGGGGCAAAAAACACTTCGGAAAGTGTAATTGTGGTCTTGGTGTGTGCATTTGCCCTCCTTTGTAGCGTAATTCTGCCAACTTTCGTCACTCGTAGGCTTCCGCCGTCAGAAAGCGTCAATGCATCCGCATCAGTGCATTCCTTTGCATCTTCCAACAGTCTCTCGTCAGAGACTAGGTGCCTGCTGGCACCACTGTCAATGATCCAGAGATGTTCATCGCTGTTTAGCGAAACGTTAAAATTTCCACTTGCTTCACAGTTTGCTTCACTTGTGGCCAGTGCAAACCGCTGCTCCGACATGCGGTTTCCGCCACGTCCTTTGAGGTCATTTTCTTTGAAGCTCCGGCGGTAACCTTGCCGCGGACAATCCTTCTTAATATGGCCTTCATTCCACATGCGTAGCAAACTCTTCTGTGCCCACTCTCGCCCACAGCGTTAGCGAAAATCTTTCCAGGTTTCTTGGGCTTCTGAGCTTCATCGTCGATTTCTTGGGCCCATGCTACAAGTTCCTGGGCGTGCTGTATATAATCTTGTCTCTGTGGGTTGTAGCGAACCAACAGAGCAAGCTTGAGCCTTGGAGCAGCGTATTTCACGATGTTTTCTACGATCAGACGCTCGCTTGACTCACTCTCCTTGGCCAGCGTCACCAGGTACAGGAAATGCTCCGTACGTTCTCTTCGGGTCCTTCTCAGCCGCAAAAAGAGTGGCGGCTTGGTGATGGGTAATATGAACCTTGAATGCCGTCAGCAATTGCTCCAAGACGAAATAAAGTGTGGAATTGAGTTGCCACCAGGTTCCAATATTCGCCTGGAAGTAACTCAACGCTACTCCTTCCAGGTGTTCACCGAGCTTGTTAACTTTTAGACGCTCATTCCAGGCGAAACCACACGAAAGTTCGGCAATTTCAATGACTTCAATAAACAGGTAGGCCCATTGCCTGTAACCTGAACCAAGCCCGGGATAAATTTCACACCCCGAAAATTTCTGTATCGTGAGCTTGGGTATTTTTACGCCACCTACTATCCCAGTTGGGTGGCCAAACATGTTCACTTGAGGAGCCATCCCCCCCGCCATGCCTTGTGGCCCCATTCCTGGCGGTTGTACCGGTGCACCCTCACCTACACCACCACGCATGGCCTCACGTGCCGCGGCTTCTTCGGCGCCTAGATCATTCTGCGTCATCATGCCAAAAGGACCATGGTTCTTCAGTGTGTCTCGGAAAACACTGGCATATTCAGAGCTCTTGTTCGAGCCGGGAGATGTACTCGGAGCCGATCCAGTGGACCTGGCCTCCTCGACAGCTTCAAGCCGTCTATCCATCTTCTTTAGATATTCCAATATGAGATCCATCTCAGGGTTCGACTTTTCACCCTTTTCTTCTTCCATAGTCCACGAAAATTAACTTAGTAAGCGAGAGTTAAACTTATTTCGTCACGAAAAAATATCAACTAGTTTATCCACGATAAACAAATCCACTGCAATCGAAAAATGCTCCACTTATCCACGAAAAATGCGAAAGTGCGAGAAAATTCAAAATCGAGAAAATTAATCAAAAACACTCGGTTAAGGCCCGTGGAAGCTTGGGCTCATAACCTGTAGGAAAATGACTTGGTACTCTTATCGCCCTTACAGGCGCGGACGTGCTCAAGCCGGTGAGAGCTTTTGAACAATCCAATGTGTAGCCCCAGCTTCAGCCGATCAGAGCTGTCAGGTGGCGTCAATTTTCGTGAGCGACTTGACGGTTCAAGTCACAGATACTCCACACAGGTGCCTCGGTCTTAGTGTCTTGTGATACTGTCTCTATTTAGAGTTTTTTGTAAGAGTGTATTAATATAAAAAGTTACCAAAATAAATCAGTATCGACCTTTTCTGTAACCTAAATGTTATGTAACGGTGTCCTGTCGTAATTATCGCAAAATAAGCTGGAATTTCATGTTTCACACATTTCATCAAATGGGTACAAAATTCCAACAGTTCATTCAGGGTGGACCTTTAGGTGAACCTTCCTTCAGGGTCATAGCAATCATTCCATGTTTGTGTATTCATGTTTACGACAGATTTTAATCCAACTGCTGTCCACGTGGCAGCCAACAATTAGCTGGTCGGGGAGAATCCAGTAGAAATCAATTAGGACACAAATAGTCCACGAGGCTTAGAGGTAGCTAGCAGCAGTAGTGGCGAACTAAGGACCCCGAATCTTTTAGTATTGGCACTTAAACCACAAGCCGTCTTCATCTTCAGCCTGTCCCAGCCAGCGCTCTTCCTACCAATACAGCGCAGTACACACGAGAAAGTCAAAATGGAGAGCGATGATGATCAGCCGCGGGTGAGCTTCTTAGATGATGTGAGCAACACCTGCAAACAAGACATTGTCCAAACGTAATTCGATACAAACGCACCGTGACCAGACCGTTACGCGTGATTTCAAATCGCAAGCGCTACCACAAGGTAATATGCGCGCAAGATGTGCATTTTTGGTGCCGTTTGCAATTCGCTGGCGTTTTGACAACCAACACATTCCTGCGCACCCCTCGAAGCTACTGGTAAATCAGATCACATTGAATACGAGATGCGAGAAACATCTGACAGCCTGTAGTGATTCAGCAAAAGCTGAAGATGGCTGGAGTTAAGGCTTTGCTTTTGAACTATTTACACGCATTTTGACAGCTCCATCTCGGTTTCCGGCAGCAAAGCTGCGAAGTATATGCTTCTTCCCACTTACGGCGACGAACTCTACCGACGCGGCGACAAGATTGACCTTGAACTCACGGATGGGGTTTTCAAGCGCGTGTGTGTTGCCTTTAGAGAAGGCATGTAAGCCTATGCGCCGTATCATGACGTTGGATAGCTTACCGCCTTGAAAACATCCATTGGTGGTGTCCTGTTGGTCGCGTGCTTTCGCAACAATTGTTAACAACAATTAAAAGCTATATTGCTCGCAAAGTATTACCACAACGGGACTGACTACCTTTGCCAGGCTGATGAGCTGTGGCGGCTTACTCAAGTCGTCGAATATAACTCAAAGCAGCCTCACATCCATCAAAATGGTGAATTATGTAGGGCAAAAGGGAAGGGCCAAAACTGTTATGGGTGTGGAAAGGCCGGGTACATTCAGACAAAGTCTCCGAACAAAATTGATAAACAAGTGGATAATTCGCTAAGGCCCTCGTTCAAGTGCCGGGATGGCGTTCTGTACTGTAAAATAGTGACACATGATTGGACAAAACAAATTGATGTTTGACACACTACTGTTCCGAGATCGTGTAATTCCGGAACACCTCCATCAGGTGTTCTGAAAACAGCACATTTGTACCGAAATCATAGATGAAAAAATATACATAATAGAGATAGCAGTACAATAGTAGGTTGTGCGTATGCTGCGAGTCCTCGCCCGAAGCCTTCGGCACGACCCAAGGGACATCGATAATTACACGATGCACAGCCCTTAGACATCAATACATGTAGTACAGCGCGCAGGCTAATATAATGTGTGGTGCAGGTGGGTATGAACATGGACAGTGTCCGGAATATCGTTTCTGAACGATCAGAATTACATAACCCTAAACCCTTGTTTCGGTACAGTAAAGCGTGCCAGCACTTGAACAAGGGCCTAAGTATTAGGGAATTTTAGACATCTGATTTTTTCACTGATATCTTAACAAGAACTAGTCGACAAATCGGGCAAGATTAACCACGTGAGACCGATTTCTGAAACCCCCTATTGTGGAGAACTGTCAGGACCAGTCCTTCAGACCGCATCTCGACTAGTCATTTCATCTTTGACTTAAAAACCATTCATTTTTCGTATTTTATTTTGTATATACGCTATACTTAAACTAGGTATAACATATTTGCGCCAGTAGAATAGGCGAGACCATTAGGTGTGGGTTACACCAACAAATCTAATGGTTAGAAAAGGTGAAACAAAATTCAGTCTTTAATTTTCCTACCAACACCGCAAGGATTTTCAGGTGGTAGCACTTGTTGGCCCCCCCTTTGGACATTCGCCTTCGCGGTTCGTCTTCGCTGCTCGCCTTCGCTTCCCGCCTCCACTATCCGCTTCACCTCTCGCCTTCACCGGTCGTTTGCTTCGCTTCCTCACTTCGGTCTCTGGTGTCCTTTTTCCGGGTTCTCTTCGGCTTGCGGTTTGTTTTGGTGCTTGTGGTCTTACTGCTTTGCTTTTTGTGCGCTTGTTCCTGCTTCAAGCCTCTCGTCGTGCGGTCTTTCTGCTTGCGGTTGTTGTGGCTTCGTGCTTTTTGTCGTCGTCGTTGTACGCCTGTGAGTTTGCCTGCGCTTGTGTCCTCCTTGCTTTCACGGTTGCCTTCCTTCGCTTGTTTTGTGGCTCCTTTTTTGCTTACGCTGCCTCTTTTGTTGCTTGTGGTGTCGTGGATGCTTCTTTGCATCTACGTTGCGCGTGTTTTCCCGCTGCTGGTGCGTGTGTTTGCGTTTTCGTCGCTGCATGTGCCTTTTTCGTCTGCTTTTTTTGCGCTGCACCACTGCTTTGCGCTGCACCACTGCTTTGTGCTGCACTACTGCTTTGCGCTGGTTTAAAAAAAAATGCCTCGCCTCGTTTCGGATGCAGACTGGACAAAAAAGTTCCGTGCGGCTTGGATTGCGTTTTCGTGGGAACTCTGCTCGTAGCGTAGGAATTTCGGTCGCAGTTTTAACAATATCTCTTTGAAAGCACTGTCTAGCGGCTTTGGGCTCGTTGCTCTTACAATCCACTGTGAATCTAAGCGTATGCTCCGCAGATAGAGCAACTTAGGCTGTGTGAAGCGGGGTACGGCTTGAACTTGCGAAACAATTCATTTATCTGGGATAAGGTTAAATCTTTGCGATTTAAGACATTAATAGGCTAAGTCAGCCGTAAAGTTTTATGAGAAAAGTAGAAGAAAAGATTCAATTTTGTTGCAGTAACGCCTTTGTGTTTGACTGAGTGGAAAAGGGAGGAAATGACTTACAATCTTATCGCGTGGTTGTAGAAGACCCGGCGCATCGCGAAAATACTTTCAAAGGATATCGCTAAGGAACAAGTCATTCTTCCTAAGCAACGGACCACTCCTTCGAAACCTCTACACCATACGCCTTGCTTTTACAAGAAGTTGAGCGCACCCTTCTGAAGGATTTTCAGCATAACTAACGTGACTTACATTAAATAACCAACTAAATTTTACTTGTATTTTCGACCGTGGGACAACTGTCCAATGCTGAGCTTATGCACCAAATGATGCCGATTCTTCAAATACAACAAGAAATTATCGACACATTGGCTGCATCTCAGCGAGAAGGAGTGCTTGAAGTAGACGGGCTTAAAATGCCGACTTACCGTGAACGAAGTGAGGAATCTGCGCGGCTATTTTACATGCAAATTCAGCAACATTTAGCGTTCGCGGAGCGAAGTGAAAAAGTCCAAGCATGGTCCCGGGTCCTGGAGAGCTTATTTTCGGGACCAGCAGCGCAATGGTTCTTGATTAATCAAGCAGAAATCCACTCGGTGTTAAAAAAATATTCGCAATAGAGAACGAATGTGTTCCTGCAGATTTACAACACAGTCTAAAAGATGATCTTCACCGGCTTAAGCAAACCAGTTGCACAGGTCTAGTGGACTATATCGCGAATTTCAACCAATTATTCCGCAAGTAACAGACATGACTGAATTCGATCAAATCATCTATTTTCAACGGGGTCTACGGCAGATAACCAAGAAGTTCGGTACCGACGTAGTACAATTTTGTCGGATGCAATCACTGTTGCGCTTAATTTTGAACGCGCACATTCGGGTGGTTATAATAATCACGCCGCCGCACATCCTCGTCCTGGCCCACAGTACGGGGGGAGCGAACCTTCCCAGGATCCCGATTCAATGAAATTCGACCATGCTCGGCCATTTCAACGGTCATCTCCATCTCAACATCATCATCGCCGCTCCAACCGACCATGGACATAAATTTAGCAGCGCTAAAGTGACGAAAAGGGAGACTAATAAAATAACGACAACGATAACAATCCTGCTCGTGCAAACACTATTTTTTCGAGAATGACTCTGACCATAAATCCGTGGAAGAAGAAACGGTTGCCGGCTCATCACATAAAGCTATTACTACCCTAAGTGAAGCGGATTCTGACCATGAATCTGTAGAAGAGGAACCGGTCGCCGGTATATCACATGAGGTTATCACTACACCAAGTGACGCGGATTTTGCACAATAAGCCAACACAGGTGAAAACAGAAAACTAATTAGGAAATAATAGGTATACTGTCAATATTATGCTCAATTCTGGATCCACATATAACATGATCATCCTTTCCGAAGTGAATATCCGAGCTACTCGTTTTGACGGCTCTAACACCATCAACGAAAAGGTGAATAAAGGTATTGCGAATACATATCCTTTGACAGGTATCACTTTTTGGAAGTTCCTGACATTGAGTGGTCAATAAACAGTTTCCATGATGTAATTCTGGGCAAGCCTTGGTTTACTACACATGATCCGATCATCAATTGACGTACGCATCTCATTTCATTTGACAGTGTTGAACTCCCACGAGATGACGTAATCGATCCGGTACAATTTTCACGATGTAATTCTGGGCAAGCCTTGGTTTACTACACATGATCCGATCATCAATTGACATACGCATCTCGCTTCATTTGACAGTGTTGAACTCCCACGAGATGACGCAATTGATCCGATCCTTATTTCATCTGTCAAGTTTTCAGAAAATTAAAGACAGCCCATGACGAAGAAATTAATCGTATTAAAATTTGTCATGTTTCCCAATCGAAAGTGCCTTGCGAGCCAAAATTAAAGTCTTTGCTCCATTCATTTACAGATGTATTTCTAGCCAATTTACCAGATTCTCTACCTCCTCACCGTTAAGTTGAGTTTGAGATAAACATACAACCGGGCCCTCGACCGAGTAATCGTCCACCGTTTCGACTCTCGCAAGTTGAACAAGAAGCCTTTCAGAAGTTCGTGGAGGATAATCTTTCCCGGGGCGGATTGAGCTATCAGACTCACCCTGGGTGTGGAACATCTTCGGCTTTCCCAAAAAGGGGTCCAGCCACACGAACCAGTTTGTCACGCTCAGAATGGATTTGTTCCAGGAACTTCAGTGTTCTGTTATATTGGGTAATTGACTTCCGCTATGTCAACTCCCAGTCGGTTGTACCCAACATTCCATTGCCGCAAATCGATGAGTTATTCGATAGGATGCAGGGTTTGATCGTTTTCGCAGCCATATCTTAGCCGAAGATATCTTCAGATTCGTATTCACCCGGAGCAAGATGTAGACTGCGTTTCGTACATCTAATTAAATCTATCAGTGGTGCGTTGCATTATGGACCTCGCGGGAATGCCTGGCACTTGGTCACGCTTGATGCGAATTCGTTTTGGGAATTCCCATTCGTGGTTGTCTATTTGGATGACATATGCGTTTTTTTCGTCTCATATAAAAAGTATTTGGAACATCTACTTATCATGTTTTGGCCGTTTTACGCACAGAAAAATTATACGCACACATCGGGAAGTGCAAGTTTGCACGCATAGAGGTTACCATTTTGGGGCATACGGTTTCCGCCAAAGGGTTGGGTGTGAATACTACCAAGACGGAGGAATCGCGAAGTGACCGACACCGATCTCCGTCAAGGTGTTGCAAACTTTTCTCGTCCTTGCTGGCTATTATCACCGCTTTATCAAAACATTTGCCAACATCATCGTTAAGCCATCTGTTCAAAACAAATACGCCATGGGTATGGACCGCCGCACAAGAAGCATCTTTCTTAAAGATGTAGTCTGACCTCCAATCGGCATCTATGCTGACCTTGCCAAACTTTTCTCGCCCGTTTGTTCTGACAACAGATGCGTCCGGATCGTGTTTATTTTGAAGAGGGGGGGGGGTTGTCCCCATGTCTAAGTGACCACGACCATCCCAATCCAAAAAGCTGGGCATGCGTGAGCTTAACTGAACTGCTCACGAAAAGAGCTCTTTGCCATCAAAGCTGCCTTAGGCAAATAGCTTCATCATCATTACGGCCATCAATTTAAGATTTATTCAGTTAACAGCGCCTGTTCTTGAATGCTTCATCACCCTAAAGTCTCTCCCAAGATATCTCGGCAATTAACCCCTATTGCTCAGTAGACGTTTACAATAACCACATAAATGGGGCATTAAACGTCGTAGCTGATGCGCTCTCGTGCCGGCCAGATGGTACGTTGGCGACGAATATCCGCTTTCACGAGTGTAATTCTAGTAGTCAACAACGGGGTTCGTGTTTACGCTGTTCTCGCTTGGTTCCACTAGTGGGTGTGAGGCCATGAAAGTTGCTGTCTTATTTGCAGCGTCATATGTCGAGTTGTCACCAGCATTTTGTAAGATGTTTTAACAAGAGTACGCAAGGGATGCAGAATTCAAAAAGGCATGGCATCATCTGGAAACAAGTTCATTGTTCGTGAAACACGATGAGCTATTGTTTTTGCGCTCAGCGAATAAGCTCACGCGTCTTTCCATTCCAAACAACAATCGCTTGCAAACTCAAGTGATATTAAATATCATGACTCAGCTATAGCTGCTCATCCTGGGCTTCGCAGAATATTCTTGCGTGTTGTGCGATGGTATTATTGGAAATCCTTGCACAAAGACATCAAACAATATGCCACAACATGTAAAACCTGTACACGTTGGAAGCATGACAAACGGACAAAGTTTGCGTAAAAATAGGGCCAATCGAGATAATCAAGAATTTAACGTGGCAAGACTCTACCCCAAAGTATAAAGAAGATCAATCCGACATTTCACGTGGGTGTGCTGTCAAAATAAGAGCCAACGCCCGAGAGGTTTCATAGTCGACCTATACCTAAACCGTCCAAATTCGTTGATAATGACACCGTGGATAACCTTCAAGTTATCGAACGCCTATTCAGGAGAGGTCAGTTTATGCGCCAACCACACTGGATCGTCGACCTCGGAGCCACATGTTAAGATTGTGGCGATGAACATCCGAGCCTGTGTCACTCAGAGTACCACTATTATTGCTGCATTTATCCTCATCTCCATTACCCACAAGGTGTTTACTCTACAAACGTAACTAACGTTTCCGTATTATTGTCGGGGTGAATATTGATAGCTCTGTATATACGTGCAATAGGCAATTCCAGCAGCTACCATCAAGCTCTGCAAACTTAGTGACTAGTAGTCTACATTGTTAATGAAAACGTATACATCATTCCGGTGTCGTTTCGGAGCTATTCTTTCGCGCTAGTTATTGCATCATGTTAGAATGAATGCCCTATGCTTGTTCATGGACCGACCCTTGCACAACTTTTTTACGTAGCTCGCTTCCTTCAACGTGTTTACTTTGTGTGCATCTTGTTCCTTTTGCCGAATTCAATCTTCTTTCTTTTTATGGTGGTAACGACGAACAGAATATGGAATCTAAAAATTTGCTTGGGGAAGGATGCCAACCAAGGAGCGGATTCCATAATTTTTTCAAATGCAGTTTACCGTGTTATTTCATGACCACTGGTGGAAGAAAGTATCGATTCATGCTGTACTTTTTTGTCATAACGTTATGAGCTGATATTGACGTCACGTGTTTGTTGCTTCCCGGCGTTACTGTACAGAAGATTTTAGAATTCGTTCTTTGACGCTCTCATTTACATCATTAATAAAACCGATAATTAATTTATATTTTGTTAAATTGGGTGGAGTTCTGTTTGAGGGGTGGGGTTGTAGAATTAAACCCCAAATGGACCTGGTGTTCTGCTCAGGGGGGGCAAATCGAGGGGTGGGGTTATAAAATAGGTTTCACAGTAAAAAGGGCGTACAGGGTGGAACCGTCTCGCTGCCACTTTCTTTGTCTTAGCCCAGCAAAATCGTATATAATTCGACCTTTCATCAATAAAATTGATTATATATCTGTTGCAAATCGATCTTAGGCTTTCCAGTCTGAAAAGACCAAACCCCAATGCGATCGGTTGGTGCATTGCGACCATTGTCTTGCTTCGACCTTCTGTTCTTTGATTGCTTACCCTGTGTGTCAGGAAAGTCTATCGTTTCTTGTCCGTTAGTTCAATTCAATAAACACGGATCGTTTGTCATAGTTTTAATTGTATCATAGTTTAGATGCCGAACCTAGCATGAAAATGCATTATCGACCCTTATCAGATCCCTTCGAAAATTATTTATCACTCTCTATGAGCCCAGCCATCACTCGATTTCGTCTGTCACCGGCTGGTCTAATCACGTTTATGTCCACTGTGAATACTCTGTATGGGAAAACTGGCGATTGATGGTTAAACCAAATAAACCAGTTTTAACGTCTTAAGCGCCAGCTTGATTCTATGCACATTTGTGCTCTTTCATATTGTCGAGACATTTGGTTCCCGATATTGCAGATTCAGAAGAAGGGGAGAAGAAGAAGACCACGAAGGAATAATTTTGTTAGAGTGAAAAGGAAAAGTGTATTAAATTAAGTAAACGTGGCGCTCTAAATGAGCGCTGAGTGGTTTGTGACAATTAGTTTAGGACAGAGAGGTAAAGTATGAATAAAACCCTCTATAGGAGAATAATATAGACAATTTAGGAGTTTTACGCTGTATTTGTCATACTGGCTATAAGGGCCTGACTTCGACACTCCTCCAGGCACATATTGCGATATGTGCGGATGGGTCCAAAACGATATAAAGGTCATTTGTATTGTTTAGAATTTAAACCAGCATTTCATTACCTTATAATTTATTGGTCTCGGTACAGTTTGTGATTTCGGGTCGAAATTAGCACTTTTATCATTGAGAGTAATGACTTATTACATTTCTAATGTTATATTTGCAATATTAAACAGAGATATCTGAAACATGGCTAGAACGCAGCAAAATGCTAAGCGTTCAACTGGAGGCCGGGCACCTGACAATTGAGGCATGACAGGGTTGTTTTTGCTAAGTTTTGTAACCCTGTATGAATTTTTCTAGCACACGTATTGTCTATTTGTTTGTTTGTTTGTACTTTGACTTGTTTTGTTTCTTTGATTCCATTTCGACATCGATGGAAATTCTCCTTTGCTAATGGTTTAGTAAATATATCTGCATGCATTTCTTTGGTATTAAAGTAGCTTATACTTAACTCTTTTGCACTACCTTCACTTGGACAAAGTTGTAGCGAATATCAATGTGTATGCTCCTCCCATGCAATTCTGTGTTGTTGCAAATTTTAATGCAGCTTTGATTGTCTTCAAGAATAAGTGTTGGCTTTGTGCTGGAGTATCCAAGCTCCTTCAGCAGTAGATTCAGGAAGATCAATTCTTGCATGCAGTGGCATAACGCAATGTATTCTGCTTCTGTTGTTGATAGCACCACTGTTTGGTGTCTCCGTGAGATCCAGCTTATTGGACTGTTGCAGACATAGTGACATAGCCACCAATGCATCGACGGGTGTCTTTGCTTTGAGCATAGTCTGCGTCCGTGTATGCCATCAGGTATTCATCTGACTGAAGAAGTTCAATATTTTCTTTTCCTCCCAGGGTGATATCATAGTCGCGAGTTTCGCTAAGATAATGCAGACCATGCTTAACCGCATTCCAGTGTGTATTTCCAGGATTAGATAGGAATTGGCTAACTTCCCGAATGAAGTATGCGAGGTCTAGCCTTTTGCATGTCATGAGATACAGAAAGCTACTGTGGTGGAGTAATTCATCAAAATCAGGAATAAGTGGTCCACACAAGGCTGTTGATTGGTGGCTGTGGGAGCACCCATCAAGATGGAGCCGCTGATAGGTGGGACAGGCTGGTTCCGTTCAGGATGATATACAAGTGATAACGGGTCATCGCAAATGTGGAGAAAAATAAGATGATACCGTTATCACGCCCTGTCCAAGAGACTAACGAACCAGCGAATATCACGATCGGATGTGAATACCCAGATACCGGATTGAGTTTGTGTGAGCGTGCGAAACCAGATCGGCCAAGACACACATGATGAGCAGTACTAGAGACGGTATGGTACATCAGGCACGGCAAAACCCGGTCATTGGAGTGGATCATTGACGATCCAAGTGTTTTAAGTTGATGAGATATGGAAATCCCGGTTGACCGGTCGAATAGTTTGGTCCCCCCTTAGGATATGAAGATCAAGTGAATGACAGAGCATGACGCGTGAAGTGGCGAGCTCTATGAGCCTTACCAAACTGGAATAAGCGACAAGGGTCGATAAATTTGCTCCGAATCAGCATGAAGAGATCAGATCGGATCCAACTCCAAGAGGAGTGCTGATTCGGTTTCAACCTTGAGGTTTAACATACAATGGAGGTCGAAGATAGGGTTGAGCGAGCGGGATGTCGATGTTCTGTTTTGGTGATCCTGAGGTGTTTCGAAGTGATCCGGGGATGATTCACCCTGATTCCCGTGCCGGTCATGAACCAATCTGAATCAGCCCCGAATCAGCTTCCAGGTGTTGAAAGATAAGGGGTTTCAGCCAAGATTGGGTTGGAATGAGGCGAACTGTGCCTGAGAGAATGATCCCGAGCTGGTTCTAAGCTGATTATCGAAGAACCAGGCTGGTTAAAGATCGCCAGAGAGCCTAGTCGTGATCGGTCCAAACGTGGTACGAATCAGGTTGAAGATGCGTCGAAGATGGGTTTATGGTGGTACTGGAACAACTTTGTGACAAAATGGGCAGGATTGAAGTCTTAGGTGGTTCACATAAGTTGGTGTTTGGTACCTTAGGTATTAGATGCATTGATAACAACAGGTTTGAATTTACCCCCTAAACGATCGAGAAGGTCATATCCCCCGACCTGATTCGAATCATCCTTCTAATCTAGAGTCCCCCTGAGTGAGTGTAACCACCGAAGATCAATGGGTACACAAGGTGAGATGAAGCTAAATATGGATTCTATCGTACATGACGACCGGTCACAAGACCGGGGGGATCGGATCAGTCATCATAGTGATGATTCATCCGATCCTGATACCGATCGGGATCAACGGAGTACCCCCTCCGATAGTTGGTCGTCCGGGCTAGTTGGTATCCGAATTCCACCCCAAACCTCCGTTCTAGATTTGGGAATCGGCTCCACCACACTACCGACAGCCTCTCTGTAGGGATTGCGGTCATGATTGCTTTCTCTTATTCTTTTACAGGACAGTCCTTTGAACTTAGGCTTTAAGCAATGGAGATTGACTTTAAATACGATTCTAACATTGAAAATCGTTCCAGTACCTTAGTGGCATAGCCTGTTTGGTGAATGAACAATCAGGAATTAGCCCTGTTGCGTTCAATTGTCCAACCAAGGAGGTACGTTACTCCACCTTAATCGGTCGTAAGGAACTCAGAGCTCAGAAACAATTTGACCCGAGCAACGACTTGTCTGGACGGTGAGATTATCAGTATGTCATCCACGTAAACTGCAATATAGCAAGGTGCGTTGAACATAAGCTTGTAGAACGCACAGTTGTCTTTAATGAGACGATGGAAGCCCAGGTTTTCAAGGTAAGTGGCAAAGGTTTGATACCAAATGCGAGGTGCTTGCTTTAGGCCAAATAGACTTTTGTCAAGTCTGCCCCACACATGCTCAGGTTGCCGATCGAAAACCATCAGGCTGGTCCATATAGATTTCTTCATCTAGGGATCCGTGCGTGCAAGGA
>MIQA02006470.1:0-13546 GCA_001887855.2 Sclerospora graminicola
AAGATCCAATATTTGTTATCAAATATTTTGTATGAGCCGGTATC
Organism: Sclerospora graminicola; assembly: GCA_001887855.2. Classification (NCBI taxonomy): domain Eukaryota; phylum Oomycota; class Peronosporomycetes; order Peronosporales; family Peronosporaceae; genus Sclerospora; species Sclerospora graminicola. The sequence goes on from MIQA02006470.1 coordinate 45, forward strand.
CCCTGCCATGCAGGTCACTGGCGTTATGAAGGGACTGAATGATGGTCCCATCAAGCAGAGTCTTTATCGTAACCCACCAAAGACTCCGAGGGATGCTATCGACAAAAGCATCCGGGAAGAATGTAGCATGCGATCCGCGTCATCGCATGCTGGATTCGGTCGAAGGGCTCAACAGCCTTTCGACTTTAACATGCAACATCATCATTTTAGTCAATTCCCAAACAAACGAAGCTCACACTTCGTCCCAAGACATCAAAACCCGCGCCGGGGCATGGGCGGAGGAGGTCCGGAACCGATGGACCTATCGGTTGCAGTTGCTTCGACGATGAGGCAACCGAAGAATAAGAAGGTTCTTCGCCGCAATCGATGCGCGAAGATGGGGCATAACGCCAACGAGTGTATGGCGCCGCGGCCGGCGCCACGCAGCCAGCGGACTGAACAGCCCGCTGGTTGGCGACATTAACAGGGGCATCCCTCTGTTGATGCAAAAAACGTGAACAACCAGTAGGGGTGGGGTGCCCTACTGGACGGGTTATCTCAAATGCCGACATCGGGTATGTGGGGATAATAGCTCCAGACGGGACTACGTCCTGTCAAAAGGTATAAGGTGAAGGAAAACCTCTTATCACAGTATAGATTATGCTGCATGAAAACAATGTCCCCATGCATGCTTTGTTTGACACAGGAGCGTCAAACACTTTCGTTAGAACTGAATGTCTAACATCGTTGGATTAAGTGGAGGTTGATACCCCACGAAGTATGTTGTCAGTCCGGTTAGCAACAGGTGCAACCGTGACTATACCAAAGCGTTTGATGCAAACACGCTTCGTGCTGGATGAATTGTCGTTTGAGGACGAATACATCGAGACGACAAGTTTGATGTTACTTCCTCCGGGCAAAATAAACGCAACATATACACAAAATCCATCGTAATTGGTTCATAATTACGTTTTAGAGAACACGGATTGGATGAAAAGAAAGCACTAGATCACCTCTTCTGTCTGTAATATATTTTTCTCATTGAATCCCATCCTAGGACCGACGCTATGTCGGAAGGAATGTACACAGCGAGCGGCGGTCCTCAAGAAAACTTCCGCCCTAGTCTAAGATGACAATCAGGACGTACTAAAAGCATGCAAATAAGTGTATCAGCAACAGTTCTGTTAGAGGACAAAACCTCTACTCCTCAAGAGTGCCAGATCAAGCGTTTCGCAGTCCAGTGTGGTCCTTGCTTAATGCCGTTGTTCGGGCGCTAAATATCCCAGTTTTCAATACTGGAAGCTCCTAAAGTGATGGATGTTCATTTTTCGTTGTTTGGATGCATTTGCTGTCGTCAACAATACTAGGAGGCAAATGGATTACTACATTAAGACATGTAAGCTAAGAAGATGCCCTAGCTGCTGTAGTCCGACCATGGTACTCTATTGAATTGTTTCTTGTTATTTCTTATAATTTCTAGGTTTTTATGTGCCGTTTTCAATAGTTCGCCTGTTGTCTTCTGATTGTGAACCCCTATAATGAATATTTGTATAAGAAGATAATCCGATACTATCAATTTAGATTTGCTGTGTTTATTTTCGACACCTGTATATTCCGATCGTGCGTTTATTTTGCCCCGGAGGAACTATCTTGGGCAACCCTTGGATGTCCAAGCATAAACCAACGATCGACTGGGTTAACCTGTCGATCGACTGCGGCAGATCCACAGGAACTGATCACCCTGTAAGTAATCCGGCTATATCAAACGATACATCCGCAGTGTCAGACAGTCTGTTGGATAGCGGTGGCACCACCAGGTCTGATCTGACAGAACCGGCGGAAGGAACACCCTCTGATAAGAGTCCAGTGGGGCTTCCACACGCAACAAAAGAGTCTTTGTGTGTTGGTAACGTGTGCAACACGGGTGACAAACAGCCCCGTGTTCAAGTGTCCTCGACTGACGACGGTCGTCTTGATGAAGAGAAATCCACGGTGGGACACACCCACCGTAAAAACAAAGGTACCAACACGAGGGAAGACACTTCCCGTGTTGAAGATGAAGAACTCACGACTGAGAGCAGCCGTGAGCAAGAAGATTCCATGGTTGGCCGCCACCATGATGGAGAAGCCTAGCACACGAGTGATAACAGTCATCGTCTTGCAACACAGGCAATCGATCAGAAGAGCGCATTTGGACGAGTTTGGACGAGTCCGTCAAGACAATCAACGGCTTGACGCAAACAAAGACCGAATTAGCTACCCAGTCTCTGGTACTTGATAATCCTCCGAAAGAAGGTTCGGAAGTGATGGCTCTTCCAGATCTAAGCTGGAAGAAATTTGCGAAAAACTGGCACGTTGATCAGATCAAACAGATCTGCGTCGTCGTTGCAACCGATGATGTTGTGGATATTTGTGAGCAAATATCCACTCTGCAAGCTGACGACATTGAGAACGAGACCGTTCCCAATAAACAACCGAAAGACTAGCGCTTTGAAGCGCATAGTTGGGAGTCGCTTAAAGCAAACTCTCCGTACTATGAAGTACTTTGGGAATACGCTGGCGTATTCCCAGAAGAAGTACCTTGTAAGCTCCCTAGGGACAAGGGACTCGCCATGAAATTGACCTCGTGCCCGGCACGAAGTATTGTGTCACGCGGCAATGGCCATTACCGCGTGACCAGGTGAAAGCGATCGACGAGTTCGTCGAAACTCGTCGCAAGGCGGGACATGTGCGGGAATCTACCTCACCGCACTCCAGTCCCACCTTTTGCGTTAAGAAATCCACAGGTGGATGGAGAATCGTTCATGCTTTTAATAAGCAAAACGCGGCCACGGTACCGACACAAACGCCGACACCGCGAAAGGATGTCATCATTGATGGCATCGGCGGGAACACCGTCGTCAGAGCTCTAAACTTGGGAGATGGGTTATATCAAATCCTGATGCGTGAGAAAGATATCCCTCTCACGGCGGTAAGCATCTCAAACGGTATGCTTTGGGAGAGGCTTGTGATGCCATAGGGGCTTCGAAATGCCCCTGCGACATTCAACAGATGCGTTACGCATCTATTACGCCCGGTGCGTGAATTTGCACCGAGCTATTTTCGGCGATGTGTTCATCCACAGCAAGGCTGAACACAATAAAAGAGATGTGGCTGTTCATAAAGAACATCTACGACGGGTGTTAGAGCTTATGCTTACGCATAAGCTCTATTCAAATTTAAAGAAGTGCACCTTCGGTGCACCTGAGATACCCATTTTTGGATGTTTTGTGGGCAAGAATTGGGTGCGCCCTTATCCGGAGAAGATCAGAGTGATCGTGGAATGGCCTACGCCAAATAATGTCAAGGAACTTCGTAAGTTCCTTGGGTTGGCAACATATTTGCGCAAGTGCTCGTGCAATTATGCTGGTCTCATTCGACCTCTTTCTCAGTTACCTAAGTAAGACGTCGAATGGCACTGGGATACCCAGTGCCTAGACGCTTTTGATGCAGTCAAGCGAAGCTTGACTGAAGCGCCTGTCTCGGCCTTAGCCGACATCGAGCGACCGTATCACGTCATTTGCGACGCGAGCGATTTTGCAATCGGCTGTGCTTTGATGCAGCGTGATCACGATGAACATGATCGCGTAATATATTATTAATCGCGTCCATTGCGCCCAGCCGAGCGAAACTACACAGTGCATGACAAGGAACTTCTTACCATAAAGTATACACAGGCAGAGTTTTGAATCTATCTCCTAGAAGATATACCATTTGTGGTTTACACGGACATGCGTCGCTACGCACGGCCGTAATTTACCACACCTTTCTAACAGAATGGCACGATGGCTTTCATTCTTTTGGAATATAACTTCACGGTTGGGTAGAAACCGGGAAAATTGAACGTGATAGCAGATGCGCTATCACGTCGGCCTGATTACGAAACGAAACCGTCCATAACCGAATACATCAGCGCAAACGGAATACGTTGCACTGCTTTGTCGTCGTTCCTTATTCGACAGGTACGTCGATCGTACAAAACAGACGAAGAGGCATGTCTGTTAATTGAGTACCTAAGTAATCATTCATTTCAGAAGCGCGATGAACTGCCAGAGTCCCTCTGCGCTTGCGTGCATTGCTACCGGTTTCACGATGGTCTGCGGCTTTACAGCACAGACTAACATCTGATACTTTTTGAATATCATGATGCACCGATCTCGGGGCGTCAAGGTCAAGAGAAGACGTATGCTTCTCTCGCTCGCGATTTCTACTGGCGTAACTAGTATAAATGGGTACGCAAATACATACGCGCATGTGAGATTTACCAGCGCGTAAAGCCTGCGCACTCTGCGCAGGCTCCCCTCCAATCTCTGCCGGTTCCGACAGAGTGTTGGAAGTCCATTTCCATGGACTTTATATTCGATCTCCCGCCCGATCATAGTCGGACGACTGGTATAGTTGTCTTTGTAGACCGTTTCAGCAAGATGGTTCATTTTGCTGCAGTTTCAGCGAATGTCACTGCCGCGCAAACAGAGTGGCAAGAAGTCACTCCACTGTTCGAAGGCTTGCGCATACGAACGCAGCAAGTCTACGAAAACGCGGTTAACGCGTTCTGTTTGCCCATCCATTTCCGGATGGTCCGCGGTTGACATTTTTAACTGCGTTTCCAACAAAGAGAACGTTTCTTGCCAGAAACGGCCTGTAAATCTCGGATCTCGATCCGAGACTATGTTTTCCGGCATTCCATGTAAACGGAATACCGTGTCAACGAATATCCGCACACTGAATTTGCAATAAATAACTCGGTGTATTCTTCAACACAGCATACACCGTTTTACGTGAATGCTTTGCGGCATCCACGTACTTTAGTTTTACTTGTCGGTACGCCAAATCTAAGTGGGGGAGACACCCGCTCAAATTTTGAGCGAGTCGATGTGCAAGTTGCAACCGCAACTTGAGAAGAGATTGACGAGTATTATACTGTTAACACAGTAGAAACTCAAGCAACTTCAGATACTGAAGCTGCCTATGCAAAATATGTCTCTGCAGCAATGGCTACAGACAAAGAAGACAATCTAATAATGCAGTAGATGACTTCGTATTACAGCGTTAAACTGTAATACGCTATGTAAAAGATACACTTGCTTCTACTTTTGATAAGCAGAAGCAGAATGCAGACAAGAATGGAAGGACAAACACAAATTCCTTTCAATTAGTTTTGTTATCTACAGTCACACCTCCTTAAGTAGTGCACTCACGAACCAAGAAAAATTGAGTGGTCCAGATATGGAAACGTCATCTATGGGGGGTGAGATAGGGTACTACTTTTGTGACTGCCATAAACAATGATTGAGCATATGCCAAAGGTTCAGTCGCTAAGAGCACACATGTTCGCTTGCGCAATTTTCAGAACTAGAGACACGGAAACAACTCAGCCTGATATTTGGTGTCAGAAGGTTGCCAAAGCTCATTGCGCGAGGGGTAGTGGGAGATATACCGACGCCATCGGGCGAGAGTCATATTCGACAGGAACATTCTATCCGTGGACAAGAAAATATGTCAACCTGTCAAAGTCCTTTCTTTCTGTATACGCCTTATATGCATTCGCAATATGATGAGTCTAACAGAGCAACTTATAGATGTGATAAGGCTTACCAACAGCGCTAATGGTAGCAGTAAGTACGAGACGGATTTACTGAGTAGAAAATCCACTTTTCTTTCCTAGTACAGAATTACAACAATAGCAAAGTACGCAGGAAAGCAGTCAAGCCGCCATTTTGATTCAGAGCGCGCGCTTGCAGGATTGTCTGCGCTGTGCGTTGTTGATGGTCTTCTTCACATACCGGCAACTGACGACCCACTTATGATAGAAGAAGAAGGCAGATATGTGCTTACCTATACATTTAGCAAAGCAGATATTTCAATTCAAAGTTTACCTCGTAAAGGAGCTTACAAGGTCATTTTTTGTGAAATATGAGGACTGGTGTCATGGCTGAAGTCACGACCAAAGATTTTTTTTGGTACTTTTGGTGACGACTTATAAAATAACTCGCGTAAAGGGGAAATTCGCTCGTCCATACCAAAATACAGTGTGCTGATTGGTGCAGACATTTGTGGGTTCAGATATCGGATTTGTGCCACTTATGGGAGTTCTTATTGGGAGGTGTGACTGTACGACTAATTTGCCTATACTTCCCTACACGGAAGTTGCTTCCTAAGTTTATTGGACCATTTAAATCCAAGAGGTGAGCGGGAGTGCCTAGACGTTGGACATTTCCGCGGCAATGCGCCTTCACCCAACGTTCTACGTTGGGAGGCTCAGACCGTAGCTTTCGTCTCCATCTTACGATGAGACCCATACCCTCGGCTAATGCCGATCTTCTTCAAGTCATCCAAAAGAGACTTGTTGTCGGTTTCCAACCGATCGTGAGCAGCGCGGAAAATGTTCGTCTCCACCTGGTTCCGTTTGATCTCCGCCTTTTGGCGATCAAGCTCCACCATCAGCAGATCATTCTTTTGCTGAAGGGCAACATGAGCGCCCGGAATATCGCGAATCTCATCGCGAAGGGTCCTTACAGAATGAGACATATCGCCGCTCAGGCAGGAGAGGCCCTTCTCGAGACTGCGGATCTGTGATCCATTCTCCGCAACAACGAAGGCGAGTGAACTCTACACCCCCGCCGCCCCTGATTCAGAGGAATAAGCGTTACATCTTCGAGCGCTTGATTGCGAGCGCTCGGTTCCTGGTAAGAAGGCGCAGCGTACCGAGTACTTGGTACGCTGGCTGGGATATTCCCAAGACTTTGACTCTTGGGAGCCGATCGAAGTTCTGAGGGCTGATGCCCCTGAACTCCTGAAGGAGTTTGAGAAGAATACCTCTCCTCAAACTCGCAACTCGAGAAAGCATCAACCATACGTGTTGATGCATTAATGGCATCAATAAGGCCCTTTATCCTGGAGAGTACAGAGAAACCACTGTATCCCCGCGAATCCACCTCGGTCAGACAAGGAGCGCCCCTTGGACAACAAGGGCAGCCGATATGAGGAGGGACACCAGCGTTTATCCCTTCTCTGATGCAGGTGTAATGGATGTAATCCATTTTATCTGTATGCGAGTGCTTTAAAAAGCGCTCGCGCATTACGCCAATTTGTTTTACGTAATCATCAGAACCTTTGTTGTAATTATCAATAAAGGCATTCCAACTTTGAGTCAGGGCGTTTTGTCGTCCCTGTTCTTCCGCGACCCTTTCCAGTTCGTGTAATAACGAACCTGCAAGAATAGGTCAATAAAGTACAGACGTCTATCATCTGTATTTCGACAAATCGGCAATTCCGGATGTCTTTGCAGTCATCCAGGGCGTTAATACCGAACAACTTGTAGTGGCGGTCACGTTTGTAGTGACCGCCACTGTCGGGCATCGTAGCCCACGCTGGGGTCCAAAAAAACCCACTTTCATACGGAACACGCTGTTCTATACGATAAAAAGCGGCGTAAGCAACTTCTGTCCGATGTTTCTTGGCAGGTGGAGCGCCGCCTATCCTATAATCTCGCGTCGGGTCAACATCACCGCGACCCGGCGAACGACTCGGACCAGGAGAATAAGCGATTTGACTTCGCTTTCATTGCTTGTAAGAGTCGTCGCTGTCATAATCGACAGCGGTCGACTACGCTCCAGCATCGCTCTTAGGCGATGCATTCCAGCGAGTTTACACTCGCCAGACGTCTTGTGGGGGATAATGACTTCCTCGTCCCCCTCTTCGGAGTCAGAACTGTCTCCGAACATCGAAGATGTACCCGCCATTCGGCAGGTGTCAATGTGCGGGAAGTTGCCCCAGCAACACCTTCACGCTCCCGTTTAGATGCTGCCGTAGCAGCATCGGTGACCAGAGACGACGAGCCTCTTGGTCTGTCTTCGTTCGACGCCACCTTAGTGGCATCATTTCTTGTCTATGGTGCTGAGGTGGAGGCTTCGTTTGTGGAGTTACCATTTTGCATATTTAGTACCTATTTTCTTTTTCATTTTTACTCACCTGTTGTTAGAGTATTATTGTTTAACTCTTCAATAAGTGCGGATAATTCATCATTTCTATGGAAATGAACCTATATGGCAAATTAAATCTGGAATGTATATAATGTAAGGCTAAACAACGAGATATATAAGGCTTAGAGCGCTCTTAAGAGCCCCGCCGCGTGTCTCGGCCATAGTCTTCTTGGTCGTAATGAATGTTTGGTTTGTAAACATTTAAATGTTTGACCAACAAGTGCCACCATTGATTGACAAATATTAGAATATATTATTGGCCAACCACCTTAAGTGGGGGTGATATAATGGGGCACCATTACATAAGTGACATTTAAACTGAAATATCTTCAGTCTCGCGATCTAAAATATGAATATTGGGTTATAATCTACAAGGAAATCCGATTCGGATATAAATACCGAATCCAAGAGGGGATCTAATAATGTGGTGTAGTCGCTCTCAGAAATTCTTCCTGATATGCTAACTCCCACGGGGGGGGCCAGATGACTGACTGTCGGAGGGGGTACTCCGTCCATCCGAGTCATGATCCGATCGGGCATCCGGCCGGCTGGATCGGTCACTTTCATCACCTTGGTCGTGACGACTTGGATGATCCATGTTCGAAAAGCTCATCTTGTGTACCCGTCAGCACTGGCGGTTGCGCTCTCTTGATAGACCCTAGGGCGAAAAGTGAAAAGTCCGTCGAATAAGGAGGACTAGGGGTAGCTCCTGGGCGGAAATCTTCACCAGGGAGCTCGATTGGCAATATATTTAAAGTTTGTATACTGCGGGGGCTGGACCGAGAATAGTCGATCGGCCAGCTAAACCAATGATAATAAAGGGGTAAATCCAAACGTGTACGTAAAGGGGAATCCAAATATAACTCCACAATCTTCCACAGTAGGCCAAAACGTTACCACACTTTCCAATACTAGATATAACCGTGTTCAAAACACGGGCGACTTGAGGTGAGTATACGCAACGCCGCGACTCCCGGTCAGGGGACTTCCGGTGGGTTACTTTAACCTTCCCCGGGCAAACCAATAGCAGCAAGAGGGGGCCTTGTTAGCCCTCTGCTGTGAACCAATGAAAGCGACTTGTGTCTAAGAAAGCGAAACGTATACTGATTTTTATCCTTATGTCCAATACTTCGTTTTGTGTAACCTACCCCAAATAGCCCGGCTGGATAGTTATGTGTCTTACCTGAAGTGGTCCGGCCGTATGCTCTTTTGTGTACCAGCCCACCCGGTACACCGAACCCAGCCGGTACCAGCACAGCCGGTACACCAGCCGGTACACCAAACCCAGCCGGATCGACCGGATGGCCGACACTCTAAGCTCACTTGACCGCTGGCGTTAGCACTTCCTTGGCAGCTCCACGTCCGATTCTGGCGCCTCATTTGTCTTCCGCAATGCTAAACCGTCTTCAACCTTCAAACCATCCGCTCCTCAGTTATCCACCGTCGACAGCCATCCGATCTACCTCCAGCTAGCCCGGGTACCAGTCCCTTCATATCACGCCCACCTGGCTCGATTCCGTGCCTGTCAACCTTCTGCCGTCAGAGAATAATCCAGCGTCCACTAGACTACGTCCCATGTGGGCCGGTCCGGGCATCCAGCAAGGGGCAACATTTCCACCAATCAGGCTGGTGCGTTCACTTCCCTTTAGTCCGTTAATTTCACCACAGCCGCCCCTAAGTCTTGTCGCAGTCGCACAACGGTTGAGGCACGATCTCACTACGTCTTCCGCACTTCGTCTCCTCCGCTGTCCCTATGTATGGTCACGACGATACCCACACTGACCCATTGACGGGTCACTTCCTGATGTCCACGAGGCCCCCGGTAGGCAGCTTAAGCGCCCGCTCTGCTGGCCTCGGGCGTCGTCCAGGGCAGTCCGACGTGACTACCCTGAAAACTCAAAACACTGCCTTGACCGCTCAGGTAGCTAGCCTGGAGAAGGTAAACACTAAGTTGTCCCTGACCACACGACTGGATGAACAGCGAGCGGACGAAGCTCGGATCCGGGAAGTCCTGGCTGACCTCCAATTCCAGAGCCACATCAGCCAGCTGGAAAGTGAGAAAGCTGATCTCATTCAAGAGAGAGATCGCTACAAACAGCTGTCTGAATCCATTGACTCGTTGCGTATCTTGTACCAGAAAACCACGGCCGCCGTGAACTACCAAAGTAAGTGCATCCTCGCTTGTTCAGGACCATCTCCCAATCCACTCACCCTGTATGCATTCACAGAACAGGGGGTATGTGCTATCGTGTCTTGATGCACGGGTCTTCCAATGCCTCGCGCGAGGTGACGGAGCACTTCGAGAGGTAGATTCTCCTCTCCCAGCAACTGGAGAGCTCACAAGTGATCTTGGGTAATCTGGAAAATCACCGGATCCGGCTTGAAAAAAAGCTGGTGAAGTATCAGAAAGCGCTGGGTCGGTCGGCCTTCGCGCCGTCTGGGCTTCAACGTCAAGTCCAAGAGTTTGAAGTCGCGCATGCTGAGGCCCAGTCGAACGTGGATAGCGCCCGACAAGTAATCTCCGACCTTATGCAGCGCCACAGGGACTGTTTATCCTCGATACAGGCGGGTCGAGCCCGACTGATCGCGGAAAGTGCCAGTGTGGATCGTCTGATGAAGTGTCCTGCTCCTATCCGGCAGGCCATCAGGCACCTCCTTGATAGCTTGTCCACGTGGTCCCGGTCCGACCACTTTCGCTCCGCCATCTCTCCCGTTGGCTGCTGATTCTGCTGTGGGCGTCCCGTCATCTCTCCTGTTGGCTGCTGATTCTGTTGCGGGCGCCCGAACGTCCGGAGAAGGGGCATCTACCCCAGGTTTGATAACCTTCAGCGCGGGAGTGGCCACACGTCTCCGGATCTGGGATGCTTCCCGGAACCCTAACCCTCCACCGGTGCCAGCCGGCGCGCAGGCGGCTTCCCCATCGTCTCCAGAGGATACTCCGCTACACGGGAAGAAACGTCGGTCCTGCCGGATTGCATCGTTCCATTCCCCCGTGGCGGCTAAACGGCTTAAACAGTCTACCGTGCCGGCGAACACAGCAAAAGTTCGGGAAGACAATAGACTGGGCTCCAACCCCACTTCGGCTCCGGCCCGTCCGGTCTGAGAAATCGTCCCTTCGTGACCGTGCTACGAGATCCTCGTCTAGAACTTAGTCTACTTCGGTTCTCCTCGGAATCTCTCCCCACGATCCTAAGGTCCATCCACCGCTTCTTCAGATGAGGAGGAGGCGCCCAGCCTGCTCGAAGTGGACGGCGATGGGGCCGTCGCCGAGGACTACGAGAGGCCGCCCTCCCCAGATATTTTTTCACTGGATGAGAACGAGTCTAAGGAATCCCCCGAAGAGTCTCCCCCGTTCTGGATTCCTCGCCGGAAAGTCAGGACGGTTTCCGAACTGACTGCGGCTCGCCCCTGGTCCAAAGTGCAATTGGAGGGCTTGCGTATCGCAGACCTCACCGGCGCCTACGTTGCTAGGGATTTGTCTCGTCCGCCGTGGTGGGTATTTCCACCGGCGCCAAGGAAGCCTAAAATTAATGAGTGGCGTCCTGATCTAGTCGCGCTCGACCCGCTGGATGCGATCCTGTCTCTCAATCCATGGACTGTATTGGCGACGGATATGCCAGGAATGGGCCTACCCCATGTCGGCTGGTTCGCTGATCTCCGTGAGGCCTGTAAGGGGTATCTCTCCCGGCACGGACAGGCCATCTGGGAGTCCACCCATCATCTCTTTATTTCAGCTGACGCCGAGCGTAATTCTTCCGCTCTGGCCAGATACCGAGCCGACCGTAAGCAGCGTCGAAACCGAGCGGTTGAGGGCTGGACCAAGGTTTGCACCCTTCTCGTCGACGGCATCCGGCTCGGCCACTGCGATTTGGACATTTTCCTCCATCCCCTCATGCTACACCTGGCTACCCGCAGGGTGTAGAAAAGCGGGCATCCGGCCGAAAGCGGGACTTGGTATCCAAGATTGGGAAACCCCCGACACGCCACCACTCTCCAAGCCTCGCTCGCTGAAATCGACCGACAGGATCCGTGGCGTAACCAGTACCGGCAAGACCCTAACCGTCACCCTGGCCTCAGCGTGTTCCGACTCCAGAACAAATTCTGCCGTACTCGCCAGGGATGACTTGCGAGGCCAGGTTGTTTTCTCGTTCTAGCTATTTCCTCTTCTCCTTCCATCCATAGCCATTTATCTCCCTAATACATATTTCCTTTCTTTTCCATATCGAAACCACTTTTCTATTCCTATAATCCGAAACACCCATCCAGCTTCACTGCTCATGCTGATCCCCAAAAATCTTCAATCCGGTATCATGTCGATCCCAAGATCACTCCAACACCTGATTGGCCCATTCCCGGCCAGACTAATTTTCATCCGCCAGTTGATTGGCCGATTTGTGTCGATTAATCCGGCCGTACCCGCTGCCCGGCAGCCGGATGGCCTAATTTTCTGGCTCCACCCCACCTACTTCGTGGGTCTGCATAACCCCGAAGTAGTTCCGGCTCGCTCGTCGGCGATCAAACTCACTCATTAAAGCTCCACAATTTAGGTCCAGCTCTTCCACCCACGACCGTTCTTCGCGATTTTCCTCTGCACCAGAAACTCTCTATGGATCCGCCCAAACCTGGTTTTCCGTCCGTTCCGAACACCCAAAATCCCCTCTAATTCGTACTCATCCGGATCCAGCGGCTTGTCCCAGCTATTTTCTGGCAACAGGCTTCGGCAAAATCAAACCGATCGCCCCTCACCATCAGGCGTGAATTCGGGCGGTCCGGGAAGTGCTTCATTAACTTCAACTTGGACACATGCACTATCGGGAAAACGTTGTAATCAGTGCCCGCCGTAACCAGCTTGAGTGCATGTTCCCCAACAAGTTCCGCTACTCGGAAAGGGCCATGCCACATATGAGCAAACTTCCGCGCATAGCCTTCCTTGACCCGATCCGGATACAACGATACCTGGGAACCCGGCTCTATACCGTGTTCTCTGGCTCGGACGTTGTTCTGATCGGCGCGGTCCTAGATTTCTTGCCGGAGGCGTTCGTTTACCTGTTCCCGTGCCAGTGAATAGTGACGTTGCACCCCCATCCTCCAGCGACGGGCGTCTCTGTCCCGGCTTCTGGTGCACCCTATTGGTATGGCAGCTTCCAAGGTGGTTCGAGGGTCCCATCCATAAGCTAAATAGAAGGGAGTGTCTCCCCTTACCCGATCGTACGACGAATTAATGGCGAAAACAAGTATCTCCGCGTATTCGTCTCAGTCGCACTGATCCGCCTCCACCACATACATCTTGAGGGCTCGGTAAGAGTTTGGACCATCCTTTCGGCCTTCCCGTTCGCTTGCGGGCGGTTGGCCATGATCGCGCTCTGTATTTGACCCATAATCTTGTTGAAGGCTCGGAATACGTTCGCCATAAATCCAGGCTCCCTATCCTGCCGGATGACCTTGCTCGCTCCGAAACGTCTAAACACACATTCCTCGTAACTTTGAGCAACATGCTGAGCG
>MIQA02006472.1:3764-29047 GCA_001887855.2 Sclerospora graminicola
GGGGCGCGCTATACGTCGAAGGCATGGAGGATCAAATGGCGGTGCTACCTGAGGTAACCTCCTGCCCACCAGCAGTCACTATTGACGATCTACAAGTTGAAGACCCAGATGTGAACACCCCGAAAGAGATCAGCAGGCTGAAGGATATGATCATATGGAAGAGAAAGCATCTGCTGATTGGCCCCGGAAATGCACTGCCTCCGGCCGCCCATGGGGCGGTATGCGACATTGATGTGGGAAACGCCAATCCAGTGGCACAAAGGTGCCGGAGAGTTGCCCCCCCCCAGTACCAGGAAAAGCTGTCGGAGCTTATGAAGGGATTGCTGGTCACTAAGAAAATTCAGCCGTCCACCTCACCATGAACTTCGCCCATTGTAGTCATTATTAAGAAGAATGGGGTGGATATAAGGCTGTGTATCGACTACCGGCTGGTGAACCGGCTGACTAAGCTAATGGTTTACCCGATGCTGTTGATAAACGACCTGTTGGAGGACCTGGATAAAGTTTTGTGGTATTGCTCATTGGACATGGCTAGTGAATTCTGGGTGGTCTCTATGACCGATCATGCACAAGAAATCTCTGCGTTGGTACGCCCTTCGGGGTTTTGGGGTGGCGGTCTTACATTGATGACATTCTCGTGACGGCGACTACTTGGGATTTACTATGTGAAAAAGTGGAAAAGTTGATGATTACGTGTGAAAGGTAAATTCTTTCGATTAGTGTGATGAAGCGTTTCTGGGAAAAAGTAAAGTGACTTATTTGGGTCACCACGTTTCGATTGCCGGATTGGAAGCTATCCGAAGGATTTGGAGTCTCGAGTAATCTACCTTTCCCGCCGTTCTTTAGGCATGCTCTTTTTGGGCAGTTTGAATACTACAGTCGGTCTTGAGGATTTTCGGTGTTGTTGTGCTGTTTTTGTATGATTTCCGGAGGTGGATTACCACAAGCGTGAGAGCTGGATAGGCAAGGGGAAGTGCGAACCGAGCCAGCAATATCAGCCAATGATGTGCTTCCCGGGTCAACTATTTCCACCAATAAGATGCCTCCGGGTCAAGTATTTTCAGGCAATGAGATGCCGCTCTTGTCCATCCAGACAGGCAGCCGGCTGCCCAATTCCTGTGCGGCCGGGCCGGATGACCACATGACCAGGGCGATGGTAGCTTTTGGCATGCGCTTGTCGAATTTGCTGCATCGTTGCGCCATCGCCTTATGCTCGAATCAGGCCGTGGCTGAAGGCGTGTGCTCCATGCACTTATCCCGGAGTGGTCGCGTAAACAGCGGTGGAAGCGCTGTTATGGACAACCGCGTTATGGGCTCGCGTGGTCTTCCTCCGTCTTCTGCTGGAAGGGAGGATTCTATGGCGGACGATCGTTTCTACCGCACCAATGTGAATACCGCCATGCAGCCGCGCGTTGGTCCTTCTACGAAAAAGCACAAGCCTTCGCCCCCCGAGCCCGTCAATCGCTACGTGACGGACAATTCATCCTCTAGCGGTGGTCTTACACGCGATAGTTTGAATAAAATGGTCAACCAGATGCAGTACTCTAAGAGTGCTGGAATTTCCGCTTTCGACAACGATCCGTGGGTATCTGACCAGGCATCGTGCAGCTTAAATGGCTCTAACCGCTCCGATTCAGACGGTACGTCGACGAGACCAACCTGCGTCGCGAACGAAACGGCATCGCTGCACGCAAGAGTCGTCAGCGAAAACTGGACCGTATTTCTAATCTGGAAAGTGTAAAAATGCGCATCGAGCAGCACCGCGATATGCTTGTGCAGGAAATCCGAAGTCTGGAGAAACAGGACTTGGGCGTTGCCTCGCTGAAAGCAAAGATGGCGACCACACCAGTCCTGAAGCATTTCGATGTCAATAAGGTGTCTGTGGTCATCATCTATGCTAACAAGTGGGCTATCCCCGCTGCCCTTGTGCAGGATCATGACGGAGTGTATTGTCCTGTGACGTTCACTAGCCGGACTCTGAAGGCTAACGAAGTTAACTATGGGCTAGTGGATAATGAAGTTTTGGCTTTAATACGGATCCTGGATGTGTGCTATGCTATGTTGGTGTCTCGACCTATCAAGGTACTTTCTAGACGGTCGACCCTGTCATGGCTTCTTACGGCAAATGGAATTGATGGTTGGCTGGGTAGATGGGCTGCTTTGCTGTCTCAGTGGTCTCTAAAGTTAATCAAGTGTACCAAAGGAGAAGAGGAGATACTGGGCACGTTAGCGGCCAGCATCACCCCAAGGGTCACCCCAAGGGCAGAAGTGGAGGAAGCGCTGATAGCCATAGCGCCTTGGAAACAGCCACGACAATCCATCATAATACCACTACCGACATTGGGACCGACTGAAGAGCTGATGGTTCTAAGCTTTGATGGGCCAGCAAGCGTAAACAAAGGAGTAGTCGCCTATAGTGCTATCTTATGGAAGCTGCCCGAGTGGAAAGTGGTCGCTGCTGTTTCAGATTTCACGCCTGGCATAACAGTCAATGAGGCAGAGTACCGAGGACTGTTACTTTGCCTAGATCTGCTGGCTGGCCGGAAGCAGGGGCGGATCATCATATGTGGTGATTCCAATCTGGTGATCCGGCAAATCACGGGAGAAATAGACTGCAAGGTTCCCCGACTAAGACTTTTGAACGATCGGGTTATGTCCGCCCTACGGAAATGGTCAGAACTTGAATTGTTACATGTCAAACGGGAGTGGAACAACAGTGCGGACCATCTGGCTACATTGGCCATGCGTGATCAGGTCGGCCTCACCGTCTCGGATCCAGGTATGTTAAGCGAACTGGCAGAAATGAACAGGCTATCAGAGATAATCGGACAGGCTGCCAGGTGCGAGTTCCACCCATCCGGATCCAACCGTTCCGGGGAAGAAGAGTATGGCGACCAGAACTGGGAACCAGACATTTAGACCCGGCCGGATCAGGAGGCGCCCTGTAGCTACAAGAGATCCCTCTAAGTAGACCTTCAGCCGATTGGGCGTGACCCGGGGTTAACAGCCGAAGTGAAGGATGAAGTGGGGGACAAAAAGAAGCATGGGTGGATATATTGGAATGAAAACAAAGGAAAGGAAAGAACTAAAACAGTCTGACCATCGCTATGGACGATTATACTTGTTGCGGAGCCGAGCCACTTGAAGTCCGGGATGGTCGGAGGGTCGTTTGCGGTATTGATTGCGCCAAGGAATTTGCCGGTCGATGGCTTCCAGAGATTCGGAAAGAGAGGCAGTCCGATCCGGCGCACCTAAGCTTGGGTACCACGTTCCGCCCTCCGCTGCACCTCCGCACCTTCGGTTTGCCAGATGGAGTATAAAAGGTGATCGAAACAGGTCCAGGTCACTAACACTATCACTGATGCCCTCCGAGACAAACGCACACAAACGGACCCACGCCTCCGATGCCCTACCACGTCGATTCTTCCGGGCGGCGGAATACGCTCGGAGTGGCATGTCTTCTCGCTTATCTTCTGCCGAGATGAACAAGAAATGGGTGGATTCCCAGAGGGACTGGGCATGGGTCACAGCGAATTTTTGGAACCTCGCTCGGAATTCGGTGAATCATGGGCTGGATGGAAGTTCCATATCTGATATCTCCAAGATTCCCCAAGGCTTAGTTTCCATGAGCTTGTCAACAGCACACGACCTCATCAGGTCGGTACACCAAGTGTCTGTTGGAAGCAACTTGCGAGACTGAGGGAATATCCAGAGAGGTGGACGGGACAAAGAGTGAGCGAGTTGAGAACTGGAGACATCGGCGAGACTCAGGTTTTTCAGCTGTCGACCGACCAAGGCAGGATATCGGACCGATCCGCCTCACTGAGGAAGCGTCCGTTGGGTAACCACAGAAGCGGAAGCTTGGGTAGAGGCGGAACAGGAACCGGAGGGCTCCGCCGGATCTTGGGCTTGGCTGCCGGTCGGACGGATCGGATTTTGGGATGAGATCCGGCCGGAGCTGGTGGCCTGGTTCTGGCCGAAGCCTTGGAGGAAGGTTCTCTCAAGTCTTTCAGGCTGAGACGCAACCACTGATCGGGGATGTCGTCCTAATCCTCCTCTGCTTTTTCCTCTGCCAAATCTTGCCCCTTCCCCGTTTCTTTCTGCTTCGCTTTCCCGTCATCCGTCTCGGCCGTACTTCTGGAGTCTAGGGAATTGCTAACGGTCTCGGGAGTGGAGGTTTCCTGGGAGGTCGAAGTGATGGCGGTGTCGGGAGACAATGATGGATTAGCCGGCTCGTATTCTCCGGAGCCGAAACCAGCGGCCGGCGGGGTCTGCAAACCGATAACCTGATCGGGGTCCGGATAAGCAGACGTTGGGCCACCAAGACTCAAGTGGCGGCGACGGGCGTCCGCGCGAGAGCGGGACAACGCAGCATGCACCGGCTGATCGTGGTATTCCTCATCTTTATCGTCATCATCGTATACGTACTTAGGGGAGGGCGGAACTGAACCCGCGGGTGAACCAGACGGAGAGCCAGTCTTGGAGCCGGATGGCGAGGCACCGCCTGAACCGGATGACGGATCAGCTTCCGAGCCGGATACCGAGTCAACTTCTGAGCTAGACGGCAAGCCAGGCTTAAGCCCAGTTTCCTCCAAAGAAGCGAGTGGGGATACGGCGGCGGCCTCCATTGTAAACAAACTACCGTCGCTGTCCGACTCAAGCTCCCGTTCGCTTGCCGAATTGCCCAAATAACATTGGTACCGGAGGGAGGATTCACTCCTTTTTCTCCGTTTTGGAGGGGTTGAAGGCGGATCGGAACCGGCCAGGGATGGATTAGAGCTGACCGGACGTTTTCCGGTCTCCGATCCCGCCGATGCGGACGAGAGATCCGAACCAGCCAGGAGTGAATTAGAGCTGGCCGGAAGTTCCCCAGGTCCCGATTCTGCCGAGGCAGACGACTGGGACAGTTCTGGCGGGGAGGTTTTCCACTGATCTACCATCCCCAGGATGGCCACGTAGGTCAGTCGCATACATGAAGGAACCTGTAGGATGGGGGTGGCCTGGGTCCGAGTCTCCTCAAGCCGGTCTTGCAGCTCGCATAACAGGGACCGGATCTGATCATCCTTATCCAGCAGGGCGGTGTAGGCACGGTCGGCCCAGATCAGATCGTCATGAGCGTCATGATATCTTTCCCGGACCTGGTAAAGCTCAGATCGCAGCCCCTGTTGCCTGAAGGAAACTTCTTGCAACTGTTGCTCCAGAGAAGAAATATGGTGGAGAGCTTGAGTATGGGACTCTCGCAGGTGGTCTCGGTCATCCCGCGTGGCGTCTAGTTCTTGGGACACCCGGCGGTACCGGCCGCGAAGATGCAATAACTCTTGGGATGCCTCGGAAATAAAAAGCAGTATACTCCATTTTAACTCCATATATAGAAAGGAATAAATTAAAAAATTAATTGTATCTTTTCTATACATGGAGTTGAAATGGAGAATCCTGCTTAATCTCGGCGGACTGTTTTTTCAGCTGTTCCAACTGTTGGACTACGTAGCGACATAGGCATGGAAACTGTAAGCGACCGAGTTACAACATTGGAGTGGGAGAATCACTTTCGCTGAACTTTTGAGCGGTGAGTTAACTCCTGGTTGGCAGCCCGAAGAGGTTCGACGACGTCTGCCAGCGTGTGGAGGCGGTCCCTCTCTTTCGTCAGGCTGGCGACCTGGCCTTCAAGAGTGGTCACCTGCTGCTGAAGATCACTCGGTTCCGAGGAAGATTTCCGGGTGATAGCTTCGTCGGCTCGGCGGCGGGCGGAGGCGAGCAGCTGGACCAAATCCGTTTGGATGTGTTCCAAGCTGACCACTTGGGCTACCAGCACCTCTATTCTTTTTTTAGCCCCGCCATTCAGAGGTGGAGGCAGATGGGGCAGCGGCCTGTTGTAGGGCATCCGTAAGCTGGCCTACAATGGCCCACAGACGGGTTATTTCATCCACTGCCTTCTGACGGCTACGCCTCGGCTCGGAAATTCGGGGCTCCGTGCGACCCAGCATCGCACAAACAGTCGCGCATCTCTGCGCCGGAACTTTGGAGTCGGTCTGACAGGATCGGAGATCAGCCTGAAGGGAAGAGACGGTGTCCCTCAATCTGTCCCGGTCACCGCAGGCCTGACCGTGAATGCGGAGCGCCGTGTCAATGTCAGTCGGAGACAGCACCAGATCGGGAATACGGGATGAATCCGGCGGCCCTGCAACTTCCACTCCGCTGGCAGGCGAGTCATCATCGACCAGAGTAACTCGACATATGTTATCTTTGTCGACTTGCAGAACTGAAAATATATCAAGAGAGGGTCAGCACCGACGGATGAGACTTCAAGCCGGCTGGAAGATCGGTTTCATGGTAATCGCCACAAATCGGGCAGAAGACGTACCAAATCGAATCATGGGTAAGAGAGATCGAAAAGACTTGTGTCAGGTGAGGTCGTGCCTCAACCGTTGTGCGGCTGCGACAAGACTCAGGGGAGGCTGTGGTGAAGTGACTTGCGAATAAATTAACGGGAAGGTATGAAATACATCTGGCCGAGGGCGCCTTCTGATTGGCAGAAAATGCGGACCAAGGGCGTAGATGCCGGATGGCAGTTGCCAAGCGTATCCACCAGCGGCAGGACGGTTCCAGGCATGGAATCGAGCCAGATTGGTGTGATCGAGAAGTTTGTAAATGGGCTAGCTGGAGATGGGCCGTCCGGATCCGGTGAGCCGGATTACCCTAAATGGTGCATGACCGAAGGGCGGATTATTTGGAAGGTGAATGTGCGAAGAGTCCTGAAAAAGGTTGAGCTTTGCAGAGGACGGATGAGGCGCCAGAGTTGGACGCGGAGCCGCTAAGGAGGGATTAACGCCAGCGGTCAAGTGAGCTTATATAGATGGCTATCCGGGTCGAGCCGGATATTTGATGTGCGGTACACGAAGGAGTATCCAGACAAGCCAGCTGGGTTTGGTGTACAGTACACAAAAGAGATCCGGATGAAGCAAACGGGACTACTTCATGTAAGACTCATAGCTATCCAGCCGGGCTATTTGGGGTAGGTTACACAAAAGGGAGTATTGGACATAGGGATAAAAATCAGTATACGTTTCGCTTTCTTAGACACAAGTCGCTTTCATTGGTTCACAGCGGAGGACTAACAAGGTCCCCTCTTGCTGCTATTGGTTTGCCCGGGGATGGTTAAAGTAACCCACCGGAAGTCCCCTGACCGGGAGTCGCTGCGTTGGGTATACTCACCTCAAGTCGCCCGTGTTTTGAACACGGTTATATCTCGTATTGGAAGGTGTGGTAACGTTTTGGCCTACTGTGGAAGATTGTGGAGTTTTATTTGGATTCCCTATTACGTACACGACTAAATTTACCCCTTTATTATCTTTGGCTTAGCTGGCCGATCGATTATTCTCGGTCCAGCCTTCGCAGTATACAAACTTCAAGTATATTGCCAATCCAGCCCCCCGGTGAAGATTCCCGCCCAGGAGCTACCCCTAGTCCTAACCTTCGTCCCCCTATTCGACGGACTCTTAACCTTTCGCCCTAGGGTCCATCAAGAGAGCGCAACCGCCAGTGCTGACGGGTACACAAGGTGAGATTTTCGAACATGGATCATCCTAGTCGTCACGACCAAGGTGATGGAAGTGACCGATCCATCCGGCCGGATGCCGAATCGGATCAAGACCTGGATGGACGGAGTACCCCCTCAGACAGTCAGTCATCTGGACCCCCCGTGGGTGTTCGCATCTCAGAAAGAATTTCTGAGAGCGACTACACCACACGGTGAAGGTGTGGGTGAGGGTATAAATTGACAATTTTGGACCCAGTATCATTCCAGGCCGATATATCTTAATCTTGAGTCGGAAGAACTATCCAATGAAATCCGTTGGATTGCTCTTTCCAGTCAAACAGTCGCATTAGCGTCGCTTTCCAGTGCCTTCTACTAGTCCAGTTCCGGTACATTTCCACTCGTAGCCTTCGAAAATGGAAGGTGCGCAAAAACGTTTGATAGGTGGTGGATTCCCCAGATAATTTTCTATTTGGACCCGTGGAGAAGCAAGAATTATAGCTAAAAGCCATCGTCTTAGCTTTGCGTAAGTATAGGAGGCAGGCGTAGAAGATGTGACTTGCCATTGGAACTCGTCGTGAGAAATTCTCTGGATCTGTAGAGCAAAAATGACTGCTCTCGGAATTCTGTCGAATTTCCTTGGAACAACTTTGACAACTCTTTCATCTCGAATCCATGGATTGTTATACCACCGAAAAGAACCCCAAAAATGCTCGATTTGTTGCGGCATCAATCCATGATGAGGAATTTTGTCAATGTCGATTCTAACAGAAATAATTTGCCTGGGGTGTATTGTTGTGGAAGAACAACTGATATTCCCATCCTCTTGACGGATCAAACCCGACAGGGAATGGCTTACATTTTTCTAAGGGCCTGTAGCTGTTCTTGGTCCGGTCCTAACCGTTGACCTAGTTCGAGTGCCAAAGGGGCCACTTTATTGTAAGTTGATATCACCTTCAGAAAACTCGCTCGAAATCCCACTCTGGGTGAAATCTCGGCCAAATTATTCTCACCATCTAGTTTCCTCCATGATGGTCATGGGCTAGTAAACTGCTCGCAAAATGTAAATACAGGTACCGGTATAGGGAATGGCCAAACAGGCGTAACACCGAGGCTGACAGGAATACAGCTAGATTGACTCTAGAAATTTGGTGTTTTCGCCGGCTGTGGTCCATTCAACGGCAGAAAATGAGAAAACGTTCTCTAGCGCAAAGACGGAGGATGCAATGCAAAAGTTTGTAATCAATTTAAAATGAATATTGTCGGGAAACATGAGAACGTGCCGACTTTTGATGATCTTGAGCCCAACACAAGTCTGAGCGCAACTTGAAGGACGCAGGGCAATTAAGTAAATACTTAAAATATATAGATATATAGAGCTGTAGGATACACGTTTTTGTGAAAATGGGCCTGGCGATCTCTAACAACATGAATACCATAGCCAATGCACATTTAATAAGACACTTATACTAGTACAATAAGCCTTACATAAAATAAAAGTGCTCCCCCCTCGCTATGATTGCAGCTGAAAGTACAATCAGCTACTCTGCTTTTTTAAGCTGGTTTCGTTATTGTTGACTGCAAAAGTCAAGCACAACTGTACTCTAAAGAACGAAGGTACCGATACATGCAGTACATCTATAGTAATACTTATCGCTAGTCACTAAAAATATGCGTGTCAAGGGCCAACATTGGCATTGCGTTCGAATTTGGCGATTTTTAAAAGGGACAAAGGAGATTTTCTACCACTTTGTGAAGTTAATGGGAAATTTTATACCAAAAGTTGAAAAAAGGTGTAAAATATACCACTTGTGCTATTTGAAAACATGGATTGTAGTGGTTCTCACGGTTTGAAGGCAGGTAAGTAAAACTAGTCTATCAGCGCGTATCTACGAATTTCAAACCGTGAGAACATTTTACATGCCCACAGGCACAATTTAAGCCATTGATGTAAAATGAACGCAGCGGTAGATAACATCGGATATATTACTCTATTACTTAACTAAGTCATATCTGGTGAAGCAAAAACAGCCAATCAGAAATACCTCCAACTGCCTCCAACGGTTCTCGCTGAAGGCAAACGTGTGAAGAAAATGGCGTTGAAGACAACCAAAGGTATGCCCTGATTGGTCAGTTTTTCTTACTTTTACGTACTAGTACCTTCGAACCGTGAGAACCACTAATAGTGGTTCCCACGGCGAAAAAAATCAGGATGTAAAATGCTAGTTTTAAATTAAATAAATGCTAGTATTTGCTTGAAATTTACAGTCTGGCGTTCCAGCATTATCTCTGTTACCTGCCAGGAAAATATACTTTCGAATTTCGGCCCCCGATTTTGGTGCGAGATTTCTTGACGCCGTCCCTTTAATTCGGTTTTTTTTATCATTTATTTAGTCCTAACATTAACATTATCAATTACTGACTCATTTTCTATGAATGGCATATCTTCTTACGCGAGCTAATTGTATAGCTTACTCTGTCTTTATGATCATTTAGACCAAAGATTGTGTTTTCGGCTGGCTGATGGTGGTATTGGTACTGCAGAGCTTTGAGCATTCTTGGGGATTTATATCAGGGGTGCTTCTTATAATTCTGGTTTCGTTTTACTTTCAATTTAAACGAGCATGTTTGTACAAGTTGAATATCGATCTTTACTGAATCAATTATTAGAAAAGAAATACAACACCTAATGCAATTTCGAGTGAAAAAGTCCCTAGTAGTTGTCATATCATCGTAATTATATCTATGTTGATAGCAATTCTTAAGTATACTGCCTTGCAACGGAAGCTTAACTAATTGATAGTGAAACCCCCTCCTAAAGTAAAAAAAAACAAATAAATGGAACCTGGCCGCCCGAAGGAATAAAAAACTTTTAAGGCAAGCAAATAGCTGATTGAGATAATAGAGCAAGGTAAAATCACCAACCTTTTTAGCAATTTTTTTTAAATTATAAAGCATTAGACTTCATGGTTGCAATTTCTTCTAGCCGACCACTAATGTTAAACAGCACAAGGCGATTATATTATTGATTTCATTTGTATAGTATATGCTGTATTGTTTTTCAATGCTGAATGAATTTCAAGGAGCTGATAGCCAGGGATTAAGGTAATCAATAACATCCGTAATTTTGGACCGACTTCACGTGCACGTGAACACCTAGGCAACCCAAAATGTTATTATCCAATCAGATGCATGTGATCACACACCACGAGGTCTATATACATTTCGATTTGACAAGTTTTAAATTTGCGAAATAAGCCCCTACACGTTGTAGGGTTTAGGACTATAAGATGCCGGATACTAAGGAAGCACCCAAGCCCCTGGATGACCCGGGTCCGCATACAGATCCAGATAACCCTGGGAAAGGTGGGCCGGGTAACCCTAACATGGCGGATAAAAGCAACAAGGACGAGTTCGTCGCGGAAATGCAGGCCTCGCAAGATTCGGTTCCTGATTCGGATATGGAACCAGCTAAGGTGGCGGTTTCGGTATTACCGGTTACGGAGTCGGTAGTACTGGAACCGGGTACCTACCAACTGGTGGGAACCCGGGTAGAAAACCGGTAAAACGGGTGTGGAACTGGAGCAAAAATAAAAATCGAAAAAATGAACCCGACCGAAGGCCTCAGTGTATCAGCTGAGCCTAGGATGGGTAGAGAGGAGTCTTTTCAGAGTCGCAGGAACCGCGATGTATGGCGTTGGCGTTAAAAACCGCGCTGAGTCAAGCGGCAGCATCGCGCCCACGGGTGCAGGCCTGGCTCGATTTGACGCTGGATCTGTTCTCGGCAGTGTTTATTAAGGCGGTGGCCCTGTGGCACGACTTTCAGATACCGCAAAACGTTTACCATCTTTAAAAGTACCAGAAGTAGAACGGGTATTGGATTATTTTGAATTGGTAGTGGTGGAAGCGAACAAAGATTGAGAGGTATGGCGTAAACAAGATGTGGGGACAGCTTTATTGGCGCAAAGATCGTCGCAATCGTTTGAAGGGCTCATATGGAAGGTGATCGGACAGGAAAAGGTTAAGAAAACAGATCTGTTACCTGAACCATTGAATGGATGGGCAAGTTAAGTAGCGGGGCGGTGATCAAATGAATCAGATGACAAATTACTGAGGAAGACTTTCCTGTTTAAAACTGAAGTTTGTGCGTCGGACGAAATTTTACGTCTTAAGGCTTTATGCGAGAAGGATTATGGCAAATTTTACCCTATGATGGTGCGTCAACGCACGGAAGACGAATGGCGCATAGTCCAAGGTTTGGTGGAAGGAAATATTATTGCTAAGCAATTACCACAATTTTTGAAACGAACAATGAAGATTGATAAGCAAGTACGATCGGTGCACACTATTTGGGCCCAAGTTGAAGGCTGTTTAGTTATTGATTTTCGAGGTGAAAGTCCGGTGAAAGAAGCTTTTCTTAGTACGAATTGCATCCAAGCGTATCGCTACGGCAGCTTCTACACGAGGATCTGGAAGTGCGGCTTTATGGGAAATGATGGAACATTTAAAGAGCGTCAGTTTAGATAGTGGAAATCGTGCTCTCTATTTTCAATTTTTTACGCGTGACATGGCGAAAACGTATACGGACGTGAAGGTCCTTTTCCATAGTCCCTACGAAATTTGCATTAAGAGGCACAGAAAGTCTCAGGTTCAGCGTGGGAGTTCCAAGTAGACAGCAATGGTGAAAGCTATGAACATTTGAACATAACGGATTTTATCCATGTATTTTGAAGAACTGAGACATCTATTGGACATGGAGTTTCAATTGGATGATCGAGATAAAAGCGGACCGTTCTCAGATACCTCGACTTTATGGGAGCTGATAGTCGAGTCAGATGCATGCCCCACAGCATTGATTGGCATAACAAGAATTTATTGGGGTCACACCATGTTGGTTATTGAGCATCCATCGATGCGAGGGCGTACGCAGTGTTTGCGATGTGGGGAAATAGGGCATCCCATGCGGAAGTGCGCTACCCCGATAAACGAGCTTCCGAAGACAAATTGTATTCAGGTGACATTGGACGATCTCAAGAAATTATCGCTCCCGGATACCACCTTTCGCAGATTTTCGGAAGAGATTCGTACGCAAGTGGTGGTAACTCGGGAAAAACAAATGGTTTCTAAGGAACCAGAGGAAGCAGTGAAAAATGAGGATGAGACCCAGGATTCTAACAGCAGTACGACCCCAGCCACGACGAACGCTACAGATGCATAGCGCAAAAGAAGGAGAAAGACGAGGTTGGTACAGGAGCAAGACCCAAACCTTATGATGCGACGCAAGTTATGTGCATGGAGCAGCTGATGATGGAGAACTCCCATTTATGATGGATGGTCGACCCAACATATCACTGCTCCATACTAATTTAGCAAGGACAACTCAGGAAGGCCATTCGGCCTCGGCGGTTGATAAACAGAGTGAGGTGGAATCAACCGAAGTAGCAGGAAAACAGCCGCAGGCTACATCTGGATGGATAACAGTCAAGAACAAGAAAGGAAAAGATGGAGCAGGTCGGACGGAGCAGAAGGAGGCCGACAAGAAGGCTCCGGAGCGTGAGTACACCTCAAGTTTAAAATCGGATATCCAGAAGTCGAAGGGCAGCGAGGAATTGAAGCCTAAGGAAGGCTCAGATGTTGAGACTCAGATCGCTAGGAAGAAGCTGTCGGAGGGAGCGGTTCCGGAGCGAGGTGGTGATTTGGCACCAACTAAACAGGTCTCCAAGAGAGTAAAGGATCGCAAGGATAAAAAAATCACACAAGAGAAACAGGCTGAAATTTCCAGAAGAAAAATAGCGCGCTGATAATGATGGAGTGGAAGCTGAAAACTTATATTCACGGTATTTTGGAACAAGTGGATAGGGAGGAAGGGCCGATTATGCTTTCAGGACCCAACACCAAGGCGGATCCGACGGTTTCTGATGTGGGGTCACTCCAAAATGTTATGCAACTGTTAGATCTTAAACCGGTTTCAACACCAGCTACAGGCAATTGCCAAGTGTATGCTGTATGTCAGGCCCTTACCTGCTCATCGTTGCAAGAGGATAATGTTAGATTTTGGAGGCCTTGACTACGCAACTAAAAGGAGGTTACCTGGCTCGGGCGCTAATGGACTTTAATGTGAAGTTTCCCTCGGAGTGCAAAAGCCTACATTAATCGACTTAGGACGAGGATATCCAAGAATTTCACCTAAGGAGTCCAAGAAGTTATTTCAAGAATAGCTACAGGAATTTGCCGAGAGTGGATCTAGCATCACAGAGAATATACCGGTAGCGGCTTGGGGCAGTAACGATACGCTCATGACAATGAGTACCTTGTTACAAAGGGACATTTATGTCTTAAGTCAGGCTCCTGAAACCAAAGCGCTGAGACTGCTCTACTTTACACCAGAAACCAGGAGTTTTCGATGTAAGAGTTACTAGATGAGCGGGGAATATCCCATCACGGTGCAAGACTTTTATGAAAACATGAGAGTGTTTTTAAGTTCAGGGACTAAAAGGGAAAAGGAAGTTAAGATGCCGCGTATCCTGCATTAGAGTGGTCAACACTATTCAGCGATATTATGTAGAGTACGTAGACATCATGGGGAAGTTATTGATATGGATCAGAGTAGTGAAAATAAAGATTTTGATGATGAAAGGGAGGTCCAGTCAGGTCTGAGTGGAGATGATGACGAAACAAAACAACTCCTACAGCAACAAGGAGAGGCACTGGATGAGAGTCAGGAATCGAAAAGTTCTGGGCCTAGTATCAATCGTAAGATCTGGTTATATGTGGGAAAAATATAATGGCAAAGTATGGGAGTCAATCCCCGTGGAATTTGGAGGATTGGGACGGAAATTTTGATGACCTTCTACGACGGCTGGACGTGCCTACGATACATCACGGCCTAACGTGCAAAATTACACATATATTTATGACTAAGGATCCGCGTATGTGTGGGATATTGCATTTTCTTTCAGATACGGTTAGTAAGCTGTCACTGAGAGAACAAGAGAATATGTTGCAGGCTGATATGTCACATCCTGTTACACGCATTCGGTTTCTCCAGAAGTACCAAATATCGGAGCCGATTCTCCATTAATGGTTCCAAAAGGTGTGGTGGGAAAACCAACAGAACCTGAATGTCTGCTGAAATCTGATAGTTCTGCCTCTGGATCAGAATATAAAGACCCAGATTTGTCTGTAAGTTCTCAAGAAATATTGGATTCAGGGGAAGGGGATAGCCCCAGTTCCAAACGGATATGTCGTCGAGAGGTAGATGATGAGGAATCTCAACCGATGGAAATCGTTCCCACTGCACGAGAATTAATGGATGATTTTTCGTCGTGCGAACCTGGAAATTTGGCTAGGAAAATTACGTTGGAAGACTTTAAAGTGGCGTGGCATCGTTTACTACTTACTTGGAAGGAACAGACAGGCATTCCTTTCCCGCTTGTCAGTTCAACAAAGACTTTATGGGTCAAAGCGGCTCACTTGAAAGCAAATAGGCTTTCGCACTTACTCAAAGACGTACCCGGATCTTTCCACATATTAGACAACATACATTCGAGTGTGCTAGTAGAACTGACAAAAAATGGCCGGAGCAGTGTTGTCTGACTGTGGTGGGAGCAGGTATGCGGGGTGGACTAGTAGACATACCAGCTCAATGGTTCAAGTCCTGGGAGCAACGCTTTCAAGTAGTGACGGGCTCCGCTCAAGGAACGACGATGATGAATAGCCCACAGGAATGGATGCGGTTGCGGAAGGTAAAATATGAGGTAACATAGTTTTCAAATTGCTTGCGCCGGGACAAGTTGTAATACCGGCTACTGTTTTAATTTGCTCCCACACTTTCGCGGAACAGTTTGGGGCAATAGTGGGACCCGATTACCACCCGGCGGACACAATTTTAAGTTTGTTGCATAGACATCTGCAGGCAGCGGAACTACGAACGGATTATGCATCGAACATGGCGATAGAAAAAGTAGAAGGAGATGTTTGATTTTATACAGTCTAATCACGTTCTGACATTGCCAGATAACTAAGTGGGACGGAAAGGGACCAAGCGGTCCCTGGTCAGTACTAAGGGCACCGATAAGAGTTCACTTCCGAACCATTCATATTATAATCTGAGTAGTTTGGACATTTATACCAAGCATCGTTTACTAACGGATATGGAGTTTACGCCGTCAAGTAATATCGCTACGGATAATCATAGACATCTAACTCACACGTTCCTGAGTCAAAATGTTCGGGGGATTCGCAAAAAGATGTTCTAGCCTGGATGTCTACGTGGAGACATGGCTGCCCTGGATACCCAGCTCAAGTTATTTGCTTCAGGAGATGCCCATCGCGTCGAGTGAGGAACGTGCGGAAGTCTCTCGTCAGTGGGCATTATTTTGGGGCAAGAAAGGAAATCACAGAACGTTATCATATTGGAGTGTATACCAAAAAAAACAAGGGTGTGTGGCTATTCTAGTGCGTCCGGAGATTGCGGATCAAACTGTCCCTTGGAAGATTGAAGTCTGGTCACATCGCTTGCTTGTGATGAAGTGGAATGACAGCGTAATAATGAATATTTATGGACCTTCAAGTGACTCCAAGAGGCGTGAATTTTTTTTTGGTGGATTACGACAATTGTTTATCCGTCGACCCAAAAACCGTTTCCTGGGGGATTTCATCTGTGTGGATATTCCCGCTTTAGACAGATTAGGAGACACGAGATTGACTCGACCTGAAAGTACCGCTTTAGCGCGGTTGGTGGCAGTTGTGGGATGCCAGACTTTTGATGACGTCTCTAATGGGAGAGTTGCAGCTGGAGCCGTCGGAGAATTTTACTAATTGTCGGGGAAATCAAGCAAGTCGGTTAGACCGCTTTTACGTGTCTGGAAATTGGAAGAATTGAGTGGTCTGGGTAGAGATTGAGGCTCCACTGGTCTACTCAGACCACAATCAAGTTTTTCTTTGCCAATTGTATCTAGAATGATGATGTCTCATAGGCGAATGCCATATCCGTTTCCGGGTCCAATACAGGATACAGTCCAAAGTTTGATTCTTGATAAGTTATCAATGAGATCTAGCGACAAGGAGCTGGGATCGATGGATAGAATTATGTCAGAATGTGCTTTATATCGTGAGGAAAAGGGTCGCCCGCCGTTGAAAACGGAGGGTACATCAACTTCAACGTTCAGTCAAAGATTATGCGATCGTTCGGAAACATATAATCTTTTCAATATCAGACTCATTGGAAAAAATG
The DNA here is from genome assembly GCA_001887855.2 of Sclerospora graminicola. Lineage (NCBI taxonomy): Eukaryota > Oomycota > Peronosporomycetes > Peronosporales > Peronosporaceae > Sclerospora > Sclerospora graminicola. The sequence goes on from MIQA02006472.1 coordinate 20,534, forward strand.
CTCTATTTGGCGAGGATCCAGGTTACATCGTTCAGCGGAAGAAGTGAGATGGCTGTTTAAGCGGGCGGCAGTGTGGGAAAGAGACCAGACGGTCTCTCATATTGTCGCATCAACAGGACCACCTTTTGCTGAGTCTTTATATATATCAGATAAATTTGCGGCTACATGAAAACAGATTCTGAGTCACAACCATAAACCTGTATGTAGCAGAAAGTTGACCGAGGAAGTACAGCGTTTCATGTGGATTCCAGATGAACGAAAAGTGACGGCACCTCAAAATTTAGATTAATGGCAGAAATAATGGAACAGGATGTGGAATGGGCGATTAAGAACATTGACCGACGAAAAGCAGCGGGGCAGGACGGCCTTGGGAATGATTTCTACAAGGATTTTGCCACGGTCCTAGTCGAGCCCCTAACTCAAATTTTTAATAATGTTTTGCGTGGAGGGAAGCCTCCAAAGTCGTTTCTGAACGCAGTGGTTATACCTTTACGCAAGAAAGGGGATTCCAGTAATGCCCTGGATTATCGTCCCATTTCGTTGTTGACAACTGGATATAAATTGTTCGCAAAAATTTTAGCTACGAGATTGCAAAATATTTTAGACCAGCTGATAGGAGAGACCCAACAAGGTTTTGTCGCGGGGCGTGGATGGACAAAACAGCGATCCTAATGAAAGCAACCTTTGAAACATACAAGTCAAGACGGAAAGTACCAGCGGCCCAGAGTGCTGGTGTTTATTCTCAGATTTTAGTAAGACGTACGACACCATAGATAGGAAGTATCTATTCACGGTGTTGAGATTGTTTGTTTCTCGGCTCATCTTGTGGATTTGATAAATAGACATTACAATGGAACAACAGCAGAATTTCTTGTGAATAATAATTTTTCGGATTTCATTCAGGTCAAGTCGGGCATTAGGCAAGGGTGTCCTCTGGCACCTCTTCTATTCATCCTAGCAGTCGAACCTCTGGCCCTGGCGTTACTTCAGGGGACAAGATTAGCTGGGATTCAACCTTTGAAGAAGGACGAGTCCCTAGAGCACCGTTTTTCGGCCTTTGTGGACGATTCGACAGTGTTTCTCAGTAATGCAGAGTAGGTTCCGGTAGCATTAGAGGTTGTCCGACGCTTCGGAGATTTAGCTAGACTGAGAATTCAACCGGTTTTAAATTCGTTTTATGTACCAGAAAAGTGGGACACCTTACCGGTTTTACCGGCTCGGGATACGATTCGGTATCTCGAGTATTACTTTGGGTGGGCAGACTAGGAATAACTGGTCGCTGCGAGTTACGAATGTGCAACGTCGGCTTGCAACAGCGAGAGAATGCGGGACGTCTTTCATGGAGAGGGTACAGCTCATAAATGTGATTAAAATACCCTCCATTTTGTTCACTGCACGAATGTTCGAACCCCCGGCAGAGGTCCTACAAGAGCTAGTACATATACAGAAGTCCTTTCTTTGGCATAACAGAACGAAAAGGGAGCGTGGAAAACATAAAATTTCTCCTATTTTACTGTTCACTCCACATGCGGCTGGGGGCGTCAGGCTAATTTCAATCCCAGAAGCAATTAAGGCCCAGAGGCTGAAGTTGGCCTGTCAGTGGTTAATTGGAGCACCAGACTACTACCAACAAGCGTGGTTAGACCTGGTGGGAATCGGACCGGTATCTTCAGCGGGGCAAGCGCTTACTCCGGTGAAATGATATTGAGTATGCCAAGCCAGGAAGTCTGTAGAACCCGGCATCGCGAAAGGTTTAAAAAGAGCAGTGATAGAGTGGCTTTGTCCGAAACCTAATGACAGAGAGAGGTTAGACGGGTATGCTATGACTGTCTTGCCCCAGGCGGTTGAGGCAATTGAAGCAAGACTGGGGATGAAGGGTATGAGTCTTTCTCCGGGTGAGCAGTTTGTAGTCACGGTGGACGTGGATGCATATTCGTATAATGAGATCTTACCTGATTCGTCGGTGCCATTTTGGGGAACTTACTGCTGGGCTTCAAACCCTTGGATTAGAGAGGAGCGGGCAATAGAGCTAGTCCCACGGAAAAATGACCGGATACCGATGCTAAATATCCGTGAATTACGGATATTACGAATAACGTCAGCTACGTATATGTGGCAGGTCTTAGGAGTCCAGGGCAGATCGGATACACGAGCCATAATTGGCAGGTGGCCGTGTGCCGTGATTTGGCTTCACCTAGAGTGGCTGTCGGTAAATATATTGGAGAAAAACCGAAAATTTCTTTATGTCGAGGGCCGGCCACATTAGATGAGATCACCTGGGAACTGGAGGCGCCGGGGCAGATACGTGGGTCAGGGAGAACAAAGCAGGACCAAGTCCAACTTCGGCAGCAATCTGACGTCATTTTATGGAAGGTAAAATCTAGTACCCAGGTGGAAAATGAGGAAGAACCCGAGATTATGGGTGCGTGGGTAGGTTTTTATCCGCATCCGGATATTCATTTCATTGGATGGACAGTGGAAATGCAACTCCAATCTAGAAGATATGGCCAACATTTCGCAAGTCGTTCCGGAGGTCAAATTTTCACGGTGTCGCACCACAGCTGAAACTATTATTAGTTAAGTGGAAGAGTAGATGTGAAACTAGTAGCTGGTGGACCCAGGTGCAAGATGTTGAACCAAACAGGTATGGGATCATGATAACCTGCTTACTAACTATCAAGTGTGGGTACAATTTATGGTCATTACAATGCAACTTATTACTTTCTTTGTGCGAAAGAACTCGGATAGAAGATGTGTTTTAGACGAGCTATGCAATAGTGAGCGGACGGATAATTTCCATATTTCTGGGAGTAGAAGCGATCTCAGGCTTTCTGGCGAAGATTGCTCCAGCACTGGCGAGGAGTATTTATAACGGAATCATCTCTAGGCGAGTTTCAAGCAGCAATAGAGACGAGGAGTACACCACTGATAGGTGATAATATTAAAAGGGCGATGATGCATCAACATGGATGGTATGATGATATGTAGACACAAGTATTCGATCGCCTTTGGAAATGAATTTGTGGGATAGCGACGGCGTGGCTGTGACAACTTCGCAATCAAATTATATTCCAAGGCTTAGTCAAGAACGCGTTTGACCACATCGAGTTCATTTGGCGACAGTCTCGTGCTCAAATTGAAGCAGTGGCTGACTACGAAATGAAGTCATACGTAACACGGGAAGAAGGGATCCGACTGAAAATCAGTTTACAGTGCGTTTTTGACCAAGTCCCAGCACCAGATCACGACCCCCCAAGACTAGACCATGACCGAAAAAATGTGTCGAGTGAAATCAACACATCCAAGCAACCTAAGGCTAGATTGCATTCTAGATTTCCAATGTTCATAGTAGCTAATGGTTAAGACTAATTAGACTAGATTTTACTACTACATTTCGATTTGACAACTGTGATACATCGGCATTATCGAACACGCACGCGAAACACGATTTTATGCGAAATAGCATATCCTTATGAGACCCGATTTCAAGGCAAACATAATTTGAAAGTAGCATTATAGCCAAACAAATCCTCACGGTATATAATCCAGATTTTCCATTGGCACAAGTGGAATATTTTGTTCAACTTTGGGTATAAATTTCCCATTTAAGTAGTAGAAAATCCCTTTATTAAAATGTATCATTGCCGAACACAACGATTTTTGACAAAATACTCCCTCCGTCCCGAAGTTATTGTCTGATTGTTGTTTAAGCACTGAGATTAAGGTCAAAAATACTGCTTTTTTGCTACAAATTTACATCAAAATATAGGTTTTTTTAAGGGCTTTGATTTGATGATAAATTTGGGTTTTAAGCTTTACACTAGCTTAAATTGCAGTACCAAATTTACCTTTTAATTTTGGAGTCATTTTACGGAGCACCGGTATATATATATAAACTTCGCTCCAGCCTCTGCCGATGAAGGTGCTGGTGTTGAATTTGCACCCTTTTGATGAACCATGAAAATGGATGAAATTTGTGCGAGACCGTCATAGTGCATTTTGTATCGTTCTAAATAGGTTAAGAGATTTTCGATTAGGGACAGCTTTTATACTATTAAATTATATCACTTTTACTTTTACGCCTAACAACACTTCGGATTGGATTCACGCCGTCGTACAACAGACACAGGCACTGCACTCCCGGGGAAACGCATCTGTCAAGTGAAGCTGCACGTGTGTATTTGCAGTGGTACGCTTTACTGTGAGTTGATTCTTTTCGTACCTGGAATTTGGTGTTTGGTTCTAGCAGGATCAAGCATTTACGTTACGTTTTCTTGTGGATTATTCGCAGTTTACGCTTTTTCAGTGGGATCTCGTATTTTACAACAAGTTATAGGCCAAATCTAAACGGGTCTCTTAAGACTACTGTTTCAAGTTAATTGATTTGGTGGACGTCCCTTGCCAGAAGGAAATTGTTTCTGTTTAATTGTGATTGGAGTTTTTTTTAAAGATGACTCTCGATTGATTTCAGCTGCATATGGCTAGTGATGGAGGAGTAGAAGGCGGAAAGCACTCATGCGGATGGGTGCATACAGAAGTTAGAAACACAAGTTTGACCAGCGCATGGATAAGTTTGAAAACGAACAAGCTCGTTGCCCGAGACCTGGGGCAGTCTAACTCCTCGAAACGAGTTCAGAGATAGCCTCAGGAATCATGGACCCTTCGGCGGTCGCATGACCATCGATGATCTTAACAAAGATGATGGAATTGGGCAAGGCGTGCTGGAAACAATGCCATGGGGCAGGCAGGCGGGATGCCTGGTGGAAATGTGAACGTGCCACAAGCTGGTGTGCCCTTTGGGGTAAAGTTAACAAAGCTTACGATTCAGAATTTCACGGGAGTGGAGGTGTATAAGGGTCTAGGAGCAGGTTTTAAGCAGTGGGCTTACCTGCTCCTAGAAGCCCTGGAAGTGGCCCAATTAACTTCCGGTTTCCAGTGGAATGAACGTCTCAAAGTAAACAAATTGGGGGAACATCTTCAGGGCATGGCCTTAAGATATTTCCAGACAAATATCGGTGCTTGGTGGGCGGTATCTCCGTCTTTGGTGACTGTTTTGGAGCACATGAATAATGCATTCAAAGTGCATATTTCCCACCACCAAGCATCTGCAATGTTCGCAGCAGAGAAAGACCCTAAACGGTCCTGGACTGAACACCTACTGTATCTGGTAGCTCTGACGCGTGAGAGCGAGCTACCAGATAAATTGATTGTGGAAAATATTGTAAAGTTTGCAGCACCGAATTTGAAGGTCGCACTCATGGTCAGATATTATCCCATGAGGCAAGACCACGTGCCACACGCTCAAGAATTGGTGGCATGGGCCCAAGAACTTGAGGACGACGAGCGGAAGGCAAGACGTCCGCCAAGAATTGTTGCGAATGCTGTACACAACGTGAAATCCGAAAGGGTCTGCTATGGATGCGGCGAAACGGGGCATATCCATCGGAACTGCCCCAGGCCGCAAAGAAAATACGATCCCAAGAAGACAAGCAAGAAGGGACGCTCAGACACATTGTCTGAACGTCGTTTCGTGCTAGCAACGACTGAAAATTCAGGTGGAAACTCTAAAATCCCTGAAACAAATGACGAATTCTGGATCCTGGACAGTGGTGCGAGCCGACATTTAATCGGTGACCCAGGCCTTTTGGAGGATGCGAGGGAGTGTGGTAGTGAAGATGCACTAACACTCCCCGACGGCGGAAAACTAATTGTCACGCAAGTCGGAAGGGTGACGGTGAAAAGTGACGAGTGGCCTAGCACAGAAATTGTGTTAAGCGAAGTCTACTATGCACCCAAGCTAGCCAAGAATCTTATATCGTTGGGCTGTTTGAAGCAAAAAGGATGTCACATAGATGATAAGGATGATGGCATGGAGATAAGATTTGGTAATAAATCACTCTTTCGTGTGGAACTTTGTGGTTCGATTTTTGTGGCAAAAGTGCACTCAAGCACTGTGAATGCTTTCCGAAAGGAGTTTACTGATGTGGTAATGAGCGTACAAAATGAAGGAGCAGAAAATGACGTGCAGGAAGGAAGCCTATATCATTTTCATGCTCGTCTAGGCCATCTTGCCTATGACACGATAGAGCGCATGGCGAAAGACCCACGGTCAGGAATCGCTCTTACTGATCACAGTAGACCAAACTGTCTCACGTGCGCCGAAGGAAAAGGGTCCCGGTCGAAGCAACCGAAGCGGGACTCAGGCGAAAACGCGCCAATTGATCGAATCGGTGGAGTTATCTGTAGCGATCTGAAAGGTCCGATAACTCCACGCGACAGAAGAGGAAACCGTTTTTAGTGGTCTTTGTCGACCATTTCTCCAATTATGTGCGCGTATTTGCCGCCCCCACAAAGGACAGGGCGGCGAAAATGTTCGAACACTTCCTTGTATGGTTCGAAGGAGAATTTAACTGCAGAATTCACGTACTGCGTACTGATGGTGGCGGTGAATTTAAAACGCTGGACCTATTTTGTAAAAGGACGGGAGTACGAAGGCAGGTGACTGAAGCCGCAACACCAGCCTCAAACGGGAAGGCTGAGCGGATGAACCGGACCATTTTTAACATGGCCCGGTGTATGATTTTCGGGTCGGGCGTGCCACTAATGTATTGGACGGAAGCGGCTGAGTATGCGACGTACATACTCAACCGCAGTCCGACCAGGGCTAACCCAGGCAGGGCGCCACCTATACAGGTGTTAACGAAAAAACAAGTGAATGTCAGTGACATTGTGGTTTTTGGATCCCCATGCATGGTTTGGAGGGATCCAAAAAATAAATTACTGGGCAAACATGCGGAGCGTGCCCTTATCCTCGGAAAAAATGATCAAACGAAGGGGTACAAGGTCCTCTTGCTGAAAGATCGGGTGGTGACAACCACCCGACACGTTACAAACATTGAGACTCTCGATGAGAAGTCTAATAATCAGATTGCCAGAAATTTGGAAACGGATGAAGTCACAAATGAGGAAATGAACGAAGGCCAAGCTGCTGAGTCGGTTTCAGTCAACCTGTCAGCCAAGAAGAAAAAGGGAGACGCTAAACAATGTGAAAACAAGTCTAAGGCCCGGAAATCGGCCAGAAGCGTGAAGAAAACCGCAAAGGCTGCCGCTGCGGAAGAAGAGAAAAGGTTGAAAAACGTCAAGAAGTTAAAGAAAAAGAGGTTGCCATTGGAAGGAGTTTCGGAGCGTACATCGACTCAAGATGGAATTCAAACAGAAACTGAAAGCGCTACCGCGGCGCCGGATGAAAATGCATTGTTTGCCTTTGCTGTCACGAGTACGAAAAGTGAAACGAGTGGAAATTTCGCAGCCACACCCGACCCAAAGACTTTTCAGGAAGCACATGCTTCGAAACAGTCTGAAAAGTGGGCGGAGGCAGAACGGGCAGAGCTACAAGCACTGACCGATCTTGGCACGTGGAGTCTGATGAAAAGGGTGGAGGGTAAAAACCCTCTACCAACGAAATGGGTCTATAAGACCAAACTTAAGTCTGACGGGACGGTGGAGCGCTACAAAGCTCGGTTGGTTGCGCGAGGCGACAAACAAGTGCTTGGTGAGGATTACCTGTTCACCTTCTCAACGGTGATGGAGTTGAATAACATGAAGGTAATCCTTATCATGTCATTGGTGTGGAAGGTGCCTGCCAGACACGGGGATGTACCAAGTGCATACCCCAAAGCAGGCACCGAAACTGGATATGAAATACATTTACGAATTCCTCAAGGAATGGAAGTTTCGGAAGAAAATTTGAAAGTTTTCGGAGTGGATACACAGAAAGACTTGGCGCTAAAATTAAAGAAGAACCTATACGGCCTAAAATAGGCTGGTAGACTGTGGTATGAACACTTACGAGAAACTATGGTTAAGCTTGGTTTCGTGCAGTGTTTGACCGACACGTGTATTTTAATGCGGGTCTCTGACGATGGCAAAACACTGGCTGGTGTGTACGTTGACGATTTACTCGTCACGGCGACCTGCGAAGATCTGATTGAAATTTTTTTGGCGAAATGAAAACTCTGGAATTAAAAAACCTTGGAAATGTGGAGAAATTTTTGGGAATACGCGTGGGGGGTGGTCCGAGCATCGGTTACACCGTTGACCAAGAGGTCACAATCGACGAAATGTTGCAGAAGCACGGCCTGCAAGAAGCGAACACAGTACGGACCCCAATTGCAGAAGCAGATATGGACGAAAATTTGGATGAATTGTTACCTGTGAAGGCAGGTGGAGATCTGCCCTGCATAAAAAATTTTCAGTCATTGGTCGGCAGTTTATTGTGGATATCCCGGTGCACACGACCGGACATTTCTTTCGCAGTGCACAGTGCTACTCGACGTACGCACGCCCCGACACTGGTGGATTATAAAATTGCGAAAATAATTGCAAGGTACCTAAAGGGTACAAAAGATTTGAAATTACACCTGAGTCACGACAGTGGAAGTCATCTACCGTTGCGCATTGTCGGCTATAGCGATGCTGATTTCGCAGCCGACAAGGTGGATCGGAAGAGTGTCA
>MIQA02006475.1:0-10983 GCA_001887855.2 Sclerospora graminicola
CACGGTTTTAAAATAAGCCCTATAGCACTAAATTTAAGACCTCGTGCGGTAACGACCAGAAATAAGATTTGTCTAACGGGAGGTTTATAGGCTAAAACCTTGATTAAGACTTACCGGTGGCGATGCTTTAATTAGGTTGAAGTTGCAAATTTCGGACTTCACCAGGGTGTATACCGGAATATATACACATGGATATTTTAGTTTAATCCAATGGTCTTGGGTTCGAATCCCAATACCGTAATCCTTATGACGTTGGCTTGCAACTGACACCTGCAAGTGGCCAATCAGCGCTCGGCATATATTTTTTCGCAGAATGTATGTCCTTCCTGACACTGTAACATAACCAATTATATAAATTCAATTTATAGTGGCTTTAACCAAAATCTGCAAAATAAACTGTTTTGATAGGGTTGGGTCATGAAAAATATAGCTGTCAGGATTCCTGACTAATAGTGATGTTAAGGTAATGGTAGACTTTCGAAAGTCCAATACTTACCGAAGTGTTCTGAAATATTCGGAACTTTACCAAAGTCTACCAAAATGTCATTGGTTGAATTTATCCAATATTTGCCAATCAGAATTCATAGAGAAACGGGGGTGGTGGAATTTGGTAGACTTTTGTAACTTTGGTGGTATTTGGTAGGAATCCAAAAATAGTTTTGAATATTTCGGAAGTGTTACAAAAACATCACGAGTCAGGAAGCACATAAGGATTACGGTACGTATATACACCAGTATCGAACACAATTAGTATTTCAAATTCGATTTACACAATGTTGTTCCTAGCGTTTACTACACTATCAGGCTGCAGGCAGCGCATGTAGATGATTCTCAGTGATTATAGTGACTGCGTGAACGTCGGTGTGGGCTATTCGGACTGGTTTGGCGTTGCTCGTGCATGCTACGAAGTCCAGCCTTTAAAGCTTCAAGACTTTGCGGAACTGGAGCAGCGGCTGGGGCATCATCATATCCATTACGATTCGAAGAGTACGCTTGCGTTGAGTGGTGTGAGTAGCCCCCAGGACCATCACGTCCTCCTCGCCCGCCAAAGCCACCTTGGTATCCACGATCACCATTGCCATGATCGTTGCGACGATAGTCCGAGCTTGGTCGACCCTGATACGAATAGTCACGGTTTCGCTGGTAGGTAGAGTTACCATACTGTCCCTGTTTATTCCGCGGCTCTTGTGACCCCCAATTACCGTAGCCATTGGCCAAGTATTGGTTATACTGTTGCTGCGGCTGTCGCTGCATACGCCCAAACTGATTCACACCCAGATTATTGTTCCCGAAGCGTTGATTTCCTTCTCCACGATTACCCCCATAACCGCCTTGATTGCGCTTCATAAAGTGGCTGCGCACATTCGTGTGGGTCGAGCCATCACCAGCCAAATCAACAATGCTAATGTTCGCCTTGCCAAAAAATGGAATTGTAATACGCTTGTCACTGTCGGTGATCAAGACGGGACTCGGAACCTGGGCCCCGTCCAAAATCTTGGAAACATGTGGAAGTTTCGGTGGCAAGCGGTATTGAAAGCTATAGCACTGGTTGTTGGTAATGTCCATCAAATATTTCTGAACCTTGGACGGGCTTGGTACAATTCCACCAATCGCAAAGTACAGCGCCTCATTGTAAACAAGTGACCCGTTAAACGAGCTCGAAATGTTGGGATCAGCTTGTGCTTCGGGTAGCTCGGCAGTCGGCGGAGTTTTCGTTACAGGGCACTTGGAGTGGAAAAAGATCACTTCTTTTCCAAATCGTGCATTTCGCTTCTTTTCAGCTTCCGTCAACTTTTCGTTTGGCTCTTTCATGGCCTCCAGTAACCGGTTTTCGTCAATAAACGGTAAGAGAACCACCCATAACCATGGCATGACTTTGCCATTCGGATCTACCGGAATCTCTTTTGGATAAAAGTCAATAATAGGTGACTCTGGATCAGACATTAGCCACCGATACGGCTTTGGAAGCGCATGGCTACTGTCTGAAGGAAATACGCCCATGAGTTGCTCAAATGGACGGAAAGGAAGCCCTTCTTCGAATTTAATCTCAAAGCGATCAATGTTGCGTAAATCGGACGCGAACGGAGCGTAGTGAAAGGGGTAAAACCATTGCCACGACGCGCAGCCTGTATAGTAGTACCGCATCACCCAGCACAAGCCCTCAATATACGCATAAAACACACGTTCCCGTCCACCTCCCGCTTCAATGTCTTCAGCCTTGAGCTTATCGCTATAGTATCGAGTCTTCCACCCAGGTTCACCCAGTCGTACGACATCTTGCATCTCTTCACGATATTGGTCCAGCTTTTTCTCGAAACTTTCTTTCACGCGCGCTTTTACTGCCTCTTCTGGTGTCATGCCACCATACTTTTTGGCTGCCACAATAACCTCGTTATCGATCCGGCGTTTCTTCAGAATCTCGACCGCCGAGTCCTTTGCAGCCGCTGCTGCAATCCGATCCTTTCTTTCATTCGAAACGTACGATTTTCTTCTCCGTTCATTGTCGGCGCGTTTCAGTGCTCGACGCTGAAAAATCACGTCTTCTACTTGCCCAACCTCAGCGAGTATCACATCAACACGGGACAGATTCACGTTGCCGCTATCTGTTAGATATCCACCCATGGCAGGCAACAATTTGGCATAGATCAAGATCAAATAATCCAGCGCTCCATCACGAATATCAAGTGATGGCAAATGCGGCAGAAAGTCGTTCCCGACAAAGAAACACAAAAAGACAAAATCGTCGACCACGCGCTCGAAATCATATGGGAAAGGCAGCACACGGGACAAGGGCTCAAACTCAATCTGGAGGTATTCGCGTAGCGTCGCGATATGAAGAAACTGCAGCGGCGTTAGATCCGACGCCACCAGATCCGCGTCATGTTCGCCAAACTCTCCACGTTTGCGCTTGCTTAATGTCGTTCCATTCCCATCGAGGATCATCTTCTCCTTGCGTTCGCGTTCATACTTTTGCTTTCCAAACAAAACTTCTTCACGCAAGATGGAAAATTTGACTTCATGGGTAGCTAGTCCCAACATGATCAAATCAGCATCCAATCCATGGAGCACGTGGTGCTGATTCGGTTCATATCCAGGCTGCGAACGTTGGACGCGAATATACTGCATCAGCTTATGTTCTCCTTCTCCTGGCACTCCTGCGTCCGAGAGGATAACTTTAATGCTTTTCCACGCTGCATTATTGTTCACGCGATCACGAATGTAGAAGCGCAAGTATTTGGCTAACTTGGCCATAAATTTCGTTCCCGGCGTAATAACGTTTGAATCCCATGCTTTCGCTTGTTTAGTCGGCACCTTATGCCCTAATGCTCTCATATACTCGAGCGCTTCTTTTTCCACTTCCATCCGTTGTTCCGCTTCTTGTGAGGCACGAAAACGACGCGCACGTTGCTGGTTCATTTTCGCTCGAGGCGCGACGCCATCAATAGCCATGTACAAAAGACGACGTGGACGTACCGCAGCGACGAGACGATCGACATACTCCATGACACGCCGATACATTTCTTCCTCCGTCTTGGGCGCTTCCCCATTTTCTGGATGGGCACACGGATGAATGAGCCCATTCATATCGATATACAAATTGTCTGCTTCAAAGCCATTCGGGTTCGGCCCCGTCGTGTCCGTGAGCTCAAAGTGACGCTCCCCATCGAGTACGACGGCATGACTTTCGATACAATCGACGACACACTTGGGATACTTTTCCTGGACCCAGCGATAGAATGCGGGTACTCCCATGCTCTAGTTTCGTTTCCTTTTGGTGACTGAGAACGCGACAAATCCATTGGCTTGTGGAACAATGTGGGTCACATCAATTTCCTATCATCGAGAAAGTGCAACGGAAGTAGGCTATATGATAAGTTGCTGCTCCGCGCATTCAGTCCAGACATCATGGACCCGAAGGCGCTGGACGACGACGGGCTTTCACACAGCAGCAGCACGCCACAGCGACAGATACACGTCTTACTCACGTTAAACGATAACGAGCGAAGCTTTGGCATGTCCTTAGCACAAAAAATATCGTCCTTAGGGGTGAAATCGACTGTTATTTCGAGCGTGTTCGCCAACTCGCCAGCTGACCGCGCCGGTGTTTGCAAAGGTTTCTTCGGATCTTGATCGTGCGCCTGAAGGTTTCTACTGGAAAAACATAAGATGGAATGTACTAAAATGATTTTGTTGTGGTCAATTGCGAGTGTAGGATACGTGGTGCGATGTATTAATGACGTGGCCATGGGCGACATGCCCGTTGCACATGTAGCGAGCCACTTTCGCAAAGTTAGACAGGTAGGTACGTTCGATCGTGGAATATTCGTATAGTATTTAGAAACTCAAGTGTTGACTGTCTTTACTGGGCTATACATACGGAAGGCAAAGCTCACGCTGGACGTGGTTGAAAGTGTTGGTACTTGTAGTCCTGCTGACGGGAAAGTGACGCTTCCATCGGCGTTCAATTGTGCTGACGCACAACGACGGACAGTGTCATCGATGGAAAACGCTGTTTCTTTGTCTGGGAGAGCAATTGCCGCTCCCGGATCAGCATTAGCCGTCTCGAACACTGCGGCGCCCAAGCAACCAATTTCAAGACTTGAAGCCAAAGCGGCCGCGAAATCAGTCAAGCTGCTGCCTCGGGTTCAAGTGGCATCCCCTGTTTGTGTAAATGGTGCAAGTACTGGCGTCAAAAAGGACGCGGAAGCATTGTCCAGCGCTGACGGAAAAACAGCGAAGAATACGAGTGATACTAACGTGAAGAAGAAGTGTACAGAAGCGGTAGCACCTTCGCTACAATCGGAACAAGTGACAGAAGCTGAGACGTCATCATCTAAAGTGGCGACGGTCACGACAGAAAACGACGCCAAGGAGAGAACCAATCGCCCAAGATCTAGTGAAGCTAAAGTGGACACAGGTTCGTAGTTGATTCCTTTGTTTGTGGCGACGTCTGCGCCATTATCTCATGAAAAAAGTGGTGAAACACCAGTCACAGCAGCACAATTGAACATTTCACCGGGAACTTCATCGACGGTACCAACAAAGAAAAAATCGACCCCAGCACTCGGTATCGTCTGTTTCTTTCATGCTTCGTGGATGATCTGAAGTCATATTTAACCTGTTTGTTTGGCTTTTTGCTTCAGTCGCTGCTCCAGCACCATCTTCTGAGAAAACAACGACTGCACCAGTGGTGAAGGCTGCTGTACCTGATCAAGTAAAGCCGACGCCAGTATCTCTTCCAGAGCCAGCTTTCGTGGGTGATCGAAGCGATGCGTCTTCACCAAAATGCGTTGCATCAAGATCCAACATGAAAGTGGAAACGAGTCCACCAGTTTCTTCCATGATTGTGACGGAAACAGTGGAAACTCCTTCAAAAAGTAGCAAAAAGCGTAGTCGATCCCGACCAGCATCGGGAAGCACTGAAATCGTCAGTAATAAAGGGAAAAACAAGGCAAAAAAGCTGCTCAAGCAATTGAAAGAGAGCAATGGAGACAGCACGATGGTTGATGGTGCGTCCATAGACTTGACCACAGACCTGCAGGTGGTGAAAACTCTGATTTTGTGGCTGCTATTTGATGCAGAAGATGCAGTGAATAGCTGTGTGACGTCCGAGTCGGAGCTGGACGAGTCGTTGCCAAGGAAAGCGTGTCGTCCAGTCAGTGGACGACGTCGTGGCGCAGCGGAGCGGACGCGGCATAGTCTGACGATCGATCGATTGGTCGATATGGGGTTTCTCAAAGAAGATGCCGAAGCAAGTGTCCAAGAGATTGGCGACGATCCCGACGCGTGTATGGTCTGGATCATTTCCAAGATTGAGGAGCGACAGTTTAACGAAGATTTGAACCGCGCGTCGATTCAATCGGAACAATCGAAACACGACGAAGAAAAGCGTGTGCAGAAGCTCGAGAAGGAGAAACTCGCTCGTGCCGAAAAGTTCATTGCCGTCTTTCCCACGGTACGTCGACAGAGACCCATTTCTTTCTCTCTCTCTCTCTAACGTATTGTTTCTTTGGCAGTCTTATATGGTGAGTTCGGACTCGGAAGCGCTGCATTTCAAGAAATTGGTGCAGTCGACCATTGATCAAGTGACTGGCAAGTCGGAGCTTCGTCAAGTGCTCTCGGAACTGATGAAACTCGAGAGCAAGACCATTCGATGGTACAAACAAGCCTCGCGGTCGTACCTTCTCCAAGTCGCCCAGCGACTGGATGCAGTCTTAGTCCGTCACGATGTGCTCACGTGCTGTGCGCGTGCTTCCTTGCCTGACGAGACAACGTCGTCCTCAGCTGGGTGTGTCTTTCTACGAGCGATCCAAGACGAGGTCAAGATGTTGACGACAGCTCTGTTTGAGATGCCAAGGAACCAAGGAGGGGTCCCGCCTGTCTTTCTCGAGTGTGACGAGACGACCAAGTTTGATCTCGAAGACGATGGGTTTGAAGTAGTCGAAGCAGAGCAAGGAGACACCAGGTAAAGAAACGGAACTCCCTCAGTCTGTCTCGTGTATTGTTAATGGAGAAAGTGTACTTCATCTCTCTCTCTCTCTCTCTCTCTCTCTCTCTCTCTCTCTCTCTGCCTCTTTATTCCGTCACGTAAATGCCTTCTCCAGCAAACCAGAGCGTCTCGTCGTTCCTTTGCGCACTGCCACTCACTTCTTGCTGTCCATTAATGGGACAATGAGGACAATTCTTGTCATTAAAACGTGCTGTCCAGCTCGTGTGAAGCCACTGCTGCGTCGCCTTGTGACGTAAACGCACGAGTTCGCCTCGTTTCCACAGACCATCGTCTTCACACTGATCTTGCGCTGAGCATTGTTCGTTCTCTTGACATTCCACGACCCACGTATCCAGTTGATCGCCTTCCCCTGCTACACCAAAAGCACTGACCTCGAGATGGGACGACGAGAGAGGCGCTTTGTACGTATGTGAGTGCAAATTGCGTCGTGTCGGCACATGTTCAAGTCGAATCGTCGCGTCACATGCAAGGGGTTTCCCCACTTGACACTGCGTCTCTGCGTCGCCTTCTTTCACGAGCCAGTAGCTATTCACGTCGTTCCTTGCACTGTGAGCCGTGACTGACTGTTGTTTACTTCCGGTACCGTATTGGATCTCGTGCGAATGTAAACGATAGCGACTGGGTTCATGTACCAATTTGATGGAACTGCCACACGTGACGTACTGGAAGCCTTGTGGGTCTAAAGGCAGCAAGAAAAAAGAAAGCTCAGCCTAGGTAACATCACTATATCGTAATCGTATGATAAGATGCCTTACAGCTGAGATCCGCAGACGAGTCCTGCGCACACGCTTCTTCACATGTGAATTCATGGTGTTCGCACGCCACTTCCCGCACCCGACGACGTCCTTCACACTCACAAAAGCCTGAGCGGCCCGATGAAATGACGCTGGAACACGTGGCGTCATTGTGGGGCTCCCGCAAGCCATGCGGATCACAATTTGATGTCGCACGCCACTTGACGCAATGCGGATTTGATGCGATTGTGATCGACGACAAGATGCCTAGCACTATGGGCAAGAGAAACACGAAACGAGCAGCGCGCATTGTACCAAGCAACACGTTTGTCTTGAACTACGTGGCGCATCATGTTCGTTGGGGCTACTTCATGGAACTACTTTTGCCCAAGCAAAAATAGTCTGGACCCAGACTTATAGATTAGTTTGTCACAGACTATTTTCGAACCTACGAAGTACTCCGGAGTACTTAATACCTTAATTAGTCTGTGCTCTGGCACAGACTATTTAAGGTACAACAGCTCAAAAACTCACTTGCTTGTTTTAGAATCATATAAAAAATATGTACCTTGTTTCGTACAAGTTTTCACCTTATTATCATTTTATTATCGGGAAACATACCCCCATTTACAAAAAAAGGACAATAATGTTACTGACTTCTACAAGAACCACAACGTATTAATGGCAACACGGTCCTAACCTTTAACAGTTGATAGCTGGCACATTTTTGAAGGAAAATGATAAATAAATCCAGATCCTTCGTCTGGGTTTACACCAGAGATGTTATGAAATTCCAACCAAGCGCCTCCACTCTCAGGAATTTTGAGACGACGGATGCGACAAAAATCACCCAGTAAGAGCCCACGGTGAAGTGGCTGTAGGAGGAATACAATAAAATTAAAGAGATGAAGGTGAGTCCGTGAGTTCTCCAGAATTCTTCATGTTCATAAGATCACACCAGAAACGTACAAAGACACCTTTCATCAAACAACAATTGAAGAGCATTAGCATATGCCTTCCTCGAGATCACCAGATAGATTTATCATAATGGCAACAAGTTAGAGGCATAAAATTTGGACATCCCCCAATTGGAAATGTTTCTCTTGAAGCGTTAACTACCAATACTAACAATTTTTCATATTGGATTCTTTCTATCTGTAACTTGAAGACAAATAAAGGGTAAGATACTGAGGAATAGTTTTGAATGGTTACATTAGTTCTGGAACACAATAAGCTCAAGTAGAGAGATCTAGAGTCAGACTCAGTGGAGCAAATACCTACCATTGTCTTTGAAAATGCTTCAGACAGTCTCCGACTTGCTCTCCACATCGTAGATATGTTTGTAGTAACACTATTGTCCTTTTTTGTAAATGGGGGTCAACGTATCAATTTGAGGGGGTCAGAATAATGTTTCCCTTTATTATCATTGTGTAACGTTTTGATTTTAGCCAATGCTCGGCAACGGTAACAACCAATACAAATTTGATTTTAGGTGGCCTACTTTATACCAAATTTTTTTGCGAAAAATGACGAAGAATGATTTTTTTTTGTTCTTGCCGTTAATTTTGTTCTTAGCCTGGAAAATTTCTACAGCGCTGCTTTTAGGGGAGGAGAGAAATCCTTTCGTCAGTACGGCGGTCTTCACGGTGCTTGTTGAGTCGACGCAGGGCTAGTAATCCAGCAACAGCCGCCACCCCCACAAACCAATAGCTCCCGATGGAAGTATACGTCTTGTAAGATAGATTTTGTTTGTCGGTCATCATGTGCCTCAGTCTTGCATCGTTTTTACTTCGTTTTTTTCGTTCAGGCACCTTGCAGTCGTGCTCGGTGCGCGGTTGTTGCGCGAATGCGAACGCCTTGGAAAACTTGTCGATATCGCATAAGACTACAGCAAACATACGAACAAAAACAATCGACAGCCTGAGGAAACTGCTCCTCGAGAGTTCATTGGCATTTTATAGCACTAACCGTCAGGACAGCCAGTAACCAATTGAGGTTCTCCGTGGAATATCATTCGAACGGAATGGGAGCCCCTCTTTGTCTTGTACAGTTCAATCACCAGCATGCTTGCGTACGGAGTCCAGGTGCGATCCCAGTTTTCCTTCAGCGTAGCGGCCAGAAATGGCATTATGGTGGAATCGTGAGCTGCAATCAACAAGAAAAAACTCAGTTTTGTACGACTTATAGACTCCTTAAGACGTGTGATATTCGTACCCATCGTGATCGAGAGTTTATACGCGTCTGGCTCATCGTATAGCGAGCGATTGAGCCGCGTGAGCATGTCGTGAACTAAAGGTTGCATGGCAATCTTTGCATACCACGACTCATTGTACGTTAGAAAGATTCCTTGCCGGACTTCGACTTCGTGATACGTCTCAGCAAAAGTTTCTTCATCTACTCCGGCTGGTAGCTCCAGATTATTGCAGCGGGCAGTGCTTAAGCACTCGAGTACCGTTCCCCACGAGAAATTCCCGACAAGTTTGTTAAACTGGTGCTCGATTTCAACAGTCGCAGGATCGCGAAGATGTTTCCAAAAGTCGGGACTATCGTTTGCTCTCGCTCCAATGTGTTTCATCATGGGACAAATGTTTTCGTTGGAATTGATGTAGTCCACAGAAATGTCGGCAACATTCCAGGACAACATCCGATGAAGCTCAAGGGAATGGGTACCGTCGGTAGGAAAGAGTCCGTCCACCAGAGCTTGACCAGATCCCAACGTTCTCTCTTGGTCATCGCTACGAAGGTAGATTGCTTTCGGATCGAGATCCTGTTGCAACAGCAAGACAAGACTATGAAGCGTGTGACAATATACATTCAAGGCCGACACATACCGACAGATTTGCAGTTGGAAAAAGCTTGAGCGAGCCATCACCCACGTACGCATCACGTAAAAACCTACATTATGGTCGTTAGCACGTATAATACTGGTTTATGATATCAGGCAACGGGTTCTGACGTACTGTCCGTTTATCTTATGCTGCTGCCGTCCCAACTCGAGCAATCCTCCGATAATACAGTCTCCTTTGAGAATATTGTGCCCGTCCAAGTACGTTTTGCGGTACAAGCGACCGAATCCTTTGGACTCTTCCTTGGCGTTAAAATCCTGAGACTGGGGGAACTATTGTCAGTACAAAAGCAGCATCAGAGTCTCGATGTTACGGACCGAGACGGAAGTAGTGGTGCAGTCCCACTCGGAAGTCATAGGGTTGTGCTCGTGCGAGTCCCAACAAAAGAGTTTTGCGTAGGGGGCACGGGCTCCATGACGGGCGAGAATCTGAACTTGTTGTAAAGATTCCACGCGCTGCGCCTGTTCCGAAGTGAGCGGCGGAATACGCGTTGTCTCAATGGTGGCCAGGTCGTTGCAGTAACGGTGCGGTGCCCAGCCATCATATGGTCCAGCTCTCACAGCCGCGAGGGAAGCAGCAATCAGGAACGCGTACCGCATAGTTTGTTGAAGTGTGTGACCTAGTGCGGCGGTTGCAGTCCGCGACAGTGGTAATTGAACACCATCGGTCTTTGCAAAAGTCTTCGATTTGTGCTTTCATTCGCTGAAATTGCCCTGGATTATAACGAATCACTACATCAGCTTTTGCTGCCAATTTGAAAACGAGAAATTTTAATACCGAAAAGAACGGAAAAGTGCGGCCATCGGAAAAGTTCGGCCACCCGTCAAAGGTGATTTTTTTTCGACCAATAGGATCGCAAAAATTTGAATATCATGTTATCGCTGATACTACA